>KK351022.1:512687-633138 GCA_000671755.1 Glossina brevipalpis | reverse complement strand
TCCCCTATTTAAATGTCACTCCTTGCAACTAACAAAAAAAAATTGGCAATCTTAGCAATCTAGTAAACATACGAATAGATTTGAAGCTACGTGCGGGCCTAAAAAGAGACGTGAGACTTTGATCCCAATAGTATGATTTTTTTGGTACATATAAGTGAACACTTACTTCGGGATAACGAGCTTTCGAACATAATGTAGAGTTTTTATTAAAAAAATATTAATATTTTCAGCTTTCAGTTTTGAACTGAAAGCTTTATAATGTCAAGGACAAATGATCAATTTTATAGTAATTGCCGCCGAACTCATGACTTTATTGTGCTGATTTTCAATGTTCGTCTGTTATGAACAATGAGAAGTAAATGAATTCAAAGCTTATTCTTCTTTTTGTTTAGACCTTCAGCACACGGACGTGATTCCCCTATTCGCACTGTTGAAGTATGTGTTTAATGTAAGTTTTAATGTAATATGTCTGCATGTCACCAATTCGTTATTGTCTGTATAAAATATGAAAACATTTAAGATGAAATTCGCTTTTGATGTCATAGTGAAGAATTATAGGTTTCAATGGACGTTGAATTTTTCTCGACATGACTAATTCGACTTAAAATATTGTACCGATCATTTTACTTACTTTACACGATCTTTGGGGCACTGTTTTTGGGTAAACGGAATAATAAAATTAATATATTTTTACACTTTAATGATTGATATAAGACATGCGCTCATGTTTAAAACATTTCATGTATAAAATGAAATTCACGCATCAACCTTGTACTTCTTATTCAAACTTCATTACTAAATTCCTTTGCAGGTTATTATAATTATCGAACAAATAATAAGTTCCAAGAATCAATGGAATTAAGTTTACTCTTAAACGACTCTTTGCTTGGATTTTAAGTACTACTTATCGCCAAAGCATTGACTTTTTCGACAGCCCAATAAATAAAAAGGTTAGATATGCAAAATTATTTACTTTTAGTCTTAACTATGGCTGCCTAGAAACCTTCGTCTTTATTAGATGCAAGCACAAAAGGTAATAAAAAGAATAAATAAATGAACAATAATCAAAAATCGTGTTTGTCGCGCTTTTGGTTCAATTCTTGACAGAAATGTACGTAAATGAATTTTTGTTTTGTTTTTTTTTTTTTTACTTCTATTCTAATATAAAACATTTGGTTCGTGACGTACTTTACAGTATAAACTAGAAGTTATGATTTATGTAATTTTTGGTTTTATGTTTTCATTACTAGTAGTATTTCTTATTGTTTTTCGATTTCAATTCATTTATAATAAATGAAAACTATATTAGGTTTATGTAAACGCGACCTCCATGCTTTTTCATTATTTCTAAGTTAAGTTAAGTTAAGACGGCAGTTTGAAGGTGGGTCCGATTTTAGAAACTTGTCGTAGGTTGTCGTTTGAATCAAATTTCTATTAAAATATATATAAAAAAATTTGTCTCGTCAGAAAGAACATACTGATAGTATTCTCTATGAAACCTAATATATACAACTGTTTGCTCACCGTTTCTATTGTCTTTTCAATATTTGCGGCATTTAATGATAGATTTATGATTTATAATTTGCTAGCAATTGAAACCAAACATAATAGTTTGTTTTACTAATCTTTTAAGCATTTGTTAGACAGCTGTTTGTTATCAAATTGTATTTTGAATGCTGGTATTATAGCCATGAGTCTGGATACACTGAAATTAACGTTGAGTATAGTTCTTTTCAATTCGATTTTGCGTATATGAATACGTACGAGGTATTTCGACTAAAATATTTATATGTCAATGAATTTTGTAAAAAAGTAACAAAAACAACAATAGTAAAATTATAGTGAATATCGCACAAGAAGCAAAAGATAATGGGATGTAAATGTTTTCCTAAATTTTGAAAGAAATTTTTATTCATGTGAAGAACTTATGCTAATTATATATCAATCATATGCAAGTTATTATTGGGATTTTTTGAAGGACAGCTTTTTTTACATATTTACTGATTGTTGTTTTATTTAAGTTTATATTCTCTAAACCGAAAAATTTAGTCCAGCAATTACGTAATGAACGTATAGATAAATACGCGTTAACTTGATAAATTTTAAGCGCAAAATAATTGGGAACAACTGCAAATAAATTTCAACTAATTATTTGATTAATATTAAGGTTATGTCGATTCTTTAAATATGTTAAACATCAACCATAGTCGATCAGCATAAACAATAATTAATTAAAAGTGATTGATTAATATGAACAGTGATTAACTAAAGCAAGAAGGGTTTTAAAGCTACATTTTTTTCGTTCCTCAACTAGGTTTCTCTTTCTTTTTTTTTTTTTTAAGTGTTTACTTTTTTTTCGCTCGAATTGAATTTCGTGTACATGACGAATTGTTATGAATACTTTTGCGAATTTTAAGAGAAATTTCATTTCTTAGTTAACTTAATTAACTACTAATAGTTGCTGACTGTGGGTATCATAATTTCTCTACGGATTGAGGCGTGCAATCAACAATAAATAATTGATCGTGTTTCCTCAGAACTTTTGAATGACTTTGCTTAGTCGTGGTAGACATTTCACTTTCAAAAATTTATTTGATTTTCGGATTAAAGCATAGAAGCATTCCAACCGGGACGAAGCAGTTATAACCCTTTCCCATATAGGAAATTATTTATATTATTATTTATTTCAAAACTCTGTATGATTTGACCTATATACGTACATACTAGGAATGACTGCAGTAGTATACCAGACATTTAGAAAGAACATTTATTACTTTTAATGAGTAAGTTTTCAGTCATATTTATCGTTTCGTTCAAGATTTTATAGGTTCGACATAAGCTTTAAATGAATGCAAACAATAATTTTTATATATAATTTAAAAAAAAAAATTTTTTTTTTTCGCTACAAATTCGAATGGATATTATCAAATTAAATTTGTTTTAAACAGCAGCGAAATTTTCAATATTTTATTTGCGCGCATCAAACTTGTGCCTTAAGTAAGCAACTTACAATGATTTATAATCTTTTTTCGTGAAAATTTCATTTAATTTCGTATAAACATTTTTAGAACCAGCCGAATAACTTGCTGAACCTTTTTGATGGTCATCCTGTAACTAAAACTTTGTAATTATCTTTTACGATATAATCGATGTTCAGTCCAAATAGATATAAGAATAAAAAAAAGTTTGCTACTAAACTAAACTAACACAATCAATCTCGGCTATTCCTTTGGTATCATAATAAATATAAAAAATTATAAACAAATAAAAGATATCCTTCTATGTGGATGTTGATAGACTCTTAAAGATATACGGGTACTTTGCTAGTAGTACATTTAAAGCGTCGGTATTTGTCAAAATGTCAATTTTAAAACTATTTTCACTTACCTAGCTAAATAAAAGAGCAACTAGCAAAAAAAAAAAAAAACAAATAAAAAGATTACAATCTGATATGGCCGGTCAGTAAACACTCTACACAATTTTACTTAATATAATTTTTCATTTATTTTCGTAACAAAATACCAAAAATTATACCTTATAAGGTGACTTGTTCTGGAGAGGGCTCAAAACACGAACCGATGTAGTTCAAATATACGAAAAATTAATTTTCTTATCAAAGACTTTACAATAATAAAGTGTTTCATGAGATGGGATCTAAAAAATAGATTTATGTGGTCCAAATTTGGTAGTTTTAATTTTTATGTCAAACTACTATTTTAAACCGATTTTCATCATAAAATATTCAAAAATTAAATGTTTTTGTCATATAACGCTTTATTTTTCCTGAAACGGTTATATATGATGGGATTTACAAAATTTATCCATCTGATCCAAATTTATCATATTAATTTACTGTGCCCAAATGTGTAAACAAATTTTGAAAACTGTTAACTTTTTATATGACGGCTTTTTCAAAATAAAATGTTAGATATAAAGTGGTTCTAAGACTGATCTGCATTAATCCATTTTCAATAGCATACGTCTTTAGGTCAAAATACGTGAGTATATTAAGTTCCCAAATATTTCAAAAAATGCGACCTTTACATATGTAGGTGTCAGACGGACAAATGGAGAAAAACCTAAATTCATTCAGAAAATGAATCTGAATTGATCGGCATAATAAAGGGATATTACATATATCTAGACAAACTTAATATACCCTCTATTCCATGTGGTGTAGGTTAAAAACAGCATAATTACAGCAAAACGAAATACTAAACCATTGAAGCGATAGCAAAAAAAATGGTGCCGAAAAATTGTTTAGTTTTTATTACCGCAACAGCAGCCAACAGCAATAATCTGTGATTTTTGAGGTTTTTTCCTTGTTTATTAAATTTTTTTTACATAATGAGTGTATATATATATATATGTGTGTGTATTTGTGTGTTTATATATGTGTGGATATGTATATATTAATCTCTACTAAATGCGTTTTTTTTTTGTTATTGTTATTTTTTAAGTCATCTATACATAATACATTATCCCCCTACTCACTTAGCCTATACAAGACTACTTTAAATACATGCCTGTAAAGATAATATATGTATATAAAAAGTGTGTTTCATAAGTTTTTGCTTACTCTCTGCACATTTATTTTTTTCTCTTTATTTAATTTTTTATTATTATTATTTTTTGTTTTTTATTTACTATACAAAAGTGTTGATTGACGCTTCGATAACTGTCTTGATATTGATATTGTAAAGTCCGTCTACTATTTAATGATGACTTTGTAGTTGTTTCGGGTGTATATTTACGGGAGCGCGCGTGTGTGTTCACGGTTTGTTTTGTACATTTCAGTGTGTTAAAGTTGTGTGCCAATGACAGCGCTCTACGTATGTACATATCGTTAAGTGTCAATAGTCAATCGGTTAAAATTTTTCAACTGTCAAATTAAAAAATAATATTTCAAAGCGGTGTTATATGTCACAGTTTTAATGATTTTAACGACATTTAAGAAAGAAAGGGGGCGGACGGGATGGGTTATTCTTCCGTTTATAGCATCGATTAAAACGATAAATTTTTTGGATATAAGCTTGCTTTGCAATATTCTTCCTTTTTTTTCCTTTTTCCTCTATCTACTGCAAAGTCTAGTAGATAAGTAGTGCAAGCAGCAAGACGGCTTAACTGGCTTCAATTCCCAATGTTGTACACTTTACTTTAATTATGAGAGATTTTAGTGCGCGACCAATTTATTCTCCTTTTCCTATGCCTTCCTGACCATCCGATATCGTTAACGACTCAAAATGATAGATTAAATGAATATTGAATCGAACTGGAAATGATTTTTTAATTGCCGTTGCAGTAATCTGGTATAAAAATTTATCTTTGATAAGCTTCAAAACTCACTTATTTTGTTATAGTTTTATGGAGATTTTAACTTGCTGCATGTTACTTGATATCTACCTGGTATGCCGACTATCACGGCATCTAACAGAGCTAATATATTTTTCAATGAATTTTGAATCTTTAATATAATCATACTTTTAATTGTAATGATAAACTCTTAGATCTTAGTTTTACCAATTTCGAGCAAATAGTTGTAAATCGTTGTTAATCTTTTAATTTACATGAGAATTAGTATCATCCAGAAATTGATTTATTGTTTCATTGCAAGCATGTTAAGTGTTTAAGATTTTAAATCTTCCTCCTTCTAATCTACAATATTCTTTTAACCAAACCGGTATTTTGTTTCTCAAAATTCGATTATTAAAACGTTAGGTGTGATTTCTGGAATGGAAACATAAATATCCTGACATCCTCATTCCACGCTCTCTTTATTTAAACCTTTTAGTGGCTTTGAATCTTTGCCCAATACTTCCAGCATATTTTTTCTATCTCTAGTTCTGACTCCGGTGATAATTACCCGCACCAAATCATTAATTCTATTTCGATATCCAATTTGGTCATTTCTAATCATGAGGTATTACAAGGATTAACGTCATTGAATTGTCATTGAACAGACTCTGACGATATTTCGTCATATTACTTCTTAAATCGTGGACTGAAGAACTATACAATTATTTCAAATATTTTTTATCTTCCTCCTGTTGTATTGGAAGACTAGTTTTCTTCTTCCATTATTTAAATGTGCAAACAGACAGTTGTGAAGTATATCGTATTTCTCATGTACTGACTCCAGATGATGGACATTCAAGGTTCGCTTTAAAGCTAATTTTTTTGGAATTTTGTTGTCTTCTTGTTTTAAACATAGCACGGGCGTAGCCTTCTCACTTTTGCTTTTATCTTAAATCCTAACACTGCAAGCAATTGAACTCAAGAGTTAAGGACGACTTCCTATCATCTAAAAAGATTACAAACTACATATAAACGAAATAGGTTGAGCGATGTCAGATGTAGTAGAAAATAAAAAAAAAAGTAATAATAATAAAAATATATATAAATAGATAATTTATCCAGCTCTAATAACGCACACTAGCCAACACTTCAGCCTTCATGGCTAACACCGCCATAAAGGACTTATTCATGGTTATTATTATGCATTCGTTACTATTATGGTATTATATTCAAACAAACCCATATACAAATTTTCTCACAAAAGTTTAGTAAATCACATTTTTCTTTCTCAATAATTTGCTTTGAAAGACTAATTCTCTCGAAAATTACTATTAACTGCAAACTAGCTTGAACGGAATATCTCTATGTCTTTTAAAATATGCTGACAGACGGTAATCAATTTCAACAACATACAAGTTTTATGTCAAGGCCATTAATTATCTGTTGGCCATTGGCAAGAAGAAACTGAAACAATATACTCAGTTAACAAATCACTAAAGGGTTCACCGTAAGGTTAGCTAATTAATGATTTCTTTGCTACCGTATATTGTAAGTAATATAATAAGAATTGCAACTGTTCCAGAGAATTGTAATTCAAACCACATTTACATGATTTTTCAAACGAAAACGTATAGAACGGAACTTGTTTCCTTGAACTTTTCTATAATGCAATTACCGGCATTCAATAATTTTCTTGTAATTTAATAAACGCCTAAAGGCTCGTTTGGCTAACAATGCATCGTTTCTTATATGATTGAGTCTTTTTAAATGGCCTCAAATATAACTAAATTATATTATATATGTTTCTAGATATCTATAGAGTCTTGAGATGACCAAAACAGTACATTTTTGCTACCATTTTATGTGTTATGATAATTTTCTTTAATCCGATGCCACATATTGAATAAATTATTAGATTTATTCTATTACAAATAAACGTTTTTCAAGGGCAGACATAAATTATAACTGTATTAAGTTAAATAAAATTACACCAAATGTCAAGGATTCTTCAACAAATATTTCCAAGTCCCCAAGATTTTGATCTTGGTTTTTATTTGACCATTACTTAGATTCATAGCAATTACATCGCATACAAATCACGGTAAATAAATGCAGTTAACCATTGCTCATTTATTTATTTTTAAAACATACATACTAGTAAAGTAATACCTAAGGAATAGTATACGCTTAATAGCAATATTAATCAGTTTCAATTACAAATAATACGTCAACGAATTGTTTTTAAATTGTTGTTGTTTCAAATTAATCTGTCATAAAGACAGCACAATAAGAATTACCCGTTATCCATTTTTGAAACTAGGCAGAAGATAACATTCCATTCAGATAATTCGTAGCGAAACACAATGATAACATTTTGGTAAGTATAGCAACATCTTGTCGCTGGCAATTGCTGCGTTTTTTGTGAACACCTGATAAATTTCTAATCTGTCTATTAAACTGTAGTTTATACAGCCAATATAAATGGATTTCGCTTGTTTTCAAAACATGAAGAACTTGAAGTATTATGAAAGAATTAAACGTTTACGTAATAAATGATGCCGCTGATGGACAGTGTTCCTTGGTATATAACATCAAATAAATGGATACGCATGTTTAAAATTGATGGTAGATGCATTAATGATAATTCACGTATCGATTGCTAGTTAACTCTATTTTGCTGATTGTAACATAATGTTGATAATATTCGCCAAAATCATATTCTTACGATTTTATCTACTCCTTCACATGTTACTAACGTTGCGCTACTAATGCAATTGAGATAAGTGAGCGCATATTTCTCATTTCCTATAAGATAAGAATCATAGCCCAGTACCGATCAGTTTCATGATTAAAACGGCGGAAGAAACTGCTAAAGCAATCATGACCACTCAACATAGAGGTGAATGTTGTTCGTAACAGTTGCCAGCGAACATTAGAGAACTAATTATCGATATTCGCGTAATTTATATTAATAAACCACACAGATTCGTCATACAGAACGAAGGGACGGAACGAGTTTTATAAAGGCGTTATCTTCTATACCGTTTAATTGTTTCCTTAAATTGTTTTTGTAGATCGTTATTTTAGCTAAATATTTTATAGACGAAACTGACCGCTTTCATATGCGCTAACATTAACCTTGAATATATTAGGCATTAAAATTTTATTTAATGCGTAATCGAAGCAACAATCGACTTAAACTTTTATCTGGTGTGTCATCGATACGCCATTATTTGTTCTCATTCGAAAAATTATTCATTCTCGAAACAATATTTTATTCAAATTATTTCGATTTCTCTCTCATTATAATATTCCCCATAAATTATTTTGTTGAGTTATTAATAATTTGTAAAAGCTTTTTTTGATGATTTTATTTGTGAATTTGAAAAAAGAAATTGCTAGAAATTGTTAAAAAGTCGAAGCACACGTTAAAAAGGAGAAAATACGTATTTTCTTTTGAGAAAAACTTTAAAACGTACCATAAAGTTATAAAGGGACACAAAAAAGATAATGGAGGAAATATTGGAAGAGCCCCTTGTTGAAGTTCCCGAAAAGCAAATAGGCGAACGATTTGAACACTTAGACAATTTGAATGCGGATAATGTTAAGGCAATGCGCAAGCGTCGTATTAAAGAGATGAAGGAAATGAATAGAAAGAAGCAAAAATGGATGAAAAATGGCCATGGAACTTATAGTGAGCTAGCTGATGAAAAAGAATTTTTTGAAATTTCCAAGAAGTCACTAGACATTGTATGTCATTTTTATGAAGACGCAAATGAACTTTGTCGTATCTTTGATGTGCATTTGGAAATTTTGGCTGGAAAACATCTTGAAGCAAAATTTTGCAAAGTTAATGTGGAGAATTCACCATTTTTAAAACGTCGTCTACGCATGAAAGTGATACCAACAATAGTTTTGATTAAAAATAGAAAGACTAAAGATTTCATTGTTGGTTTTACGGATTTCGGTAATTATCATGATTTCTCAACAGATGTACTTGAATGGAGACTCGCTCAGTCCGGTACTATTGATTATAAAGGTGACTTGACGACACCGCCCAATATGGAAAGAAAATCATTCATAAAACGGAAAGCTGTACGTGGCGGGTATGATCCCGACGATTCTGATACAGATTCCGACGATTAACAGACGAAACAAAGGCCCTGAAGTGTGTGCGAATTAATGTTGGATGAGTATCCATTATTGTTAATAGTACAACAATATCTTTGCCTTTCAACTACAATGCTTGATGTGTCTTTGTTTAGAAGCGTTTGAGTTGGATTTTTACTTTTCTAATTTTTACTTGTGGTTTTTCTTCTCATTTTCATGCTTAAAATGATTATATTTTAAAACATGAAACTTATATTTTACTTTTTATTTTTCAAGTTTCGATCAAAAGAGAAAAACCGAAACATTACAGAATCCTTTTCTAAATCTTGATTTAATCAAAAAGGAAAATATCTCACAAAATTTCACATTATTTTTATTTTGTTCCATTAATATGCTTTAATCAAAAACATTTATTTAAATAATAAATAAAAGAATTGATTTTTAATTTTTAAATGAAAAAAAAAAATGGTGGATAAACATAAGAATTCCGTGTTAAATAACGTTCTACGTTATATAATTTTTAAATTTCTTCTTAGTTCTCTTATTATTTACATTTGAAAAGTAATTAATAATATTTTTTATTATTCTATTAGGAATTATTAACTATTTGGCTGATCTAAGAGTAACAGAGGCTTGCTATCCATATGTACGTTCTTAAAAATTTCTGACAAAGGATGAAATGACATCAGACCGAAAAAAGGTAGCATATCTACAAGATCTGTTGATTTTAAGTTGTTCATGTACGGATATAATAAGTTCTTACGCGATATTTGAAAAACTTGAGACAAAAGGATATTTTTTGATATCCATCTCTTTGGAATCGTTTACTGAATCGGTTTATGCCTGCTCGCCGGAGATATTTTGATTTAATTTGGTATAGTGATTTTGTCCTTAGAACAAACCCTATAAGAAAAGCTTTCAATTATATTCATAAATCCATTGCATTCCATCCAAACCATTAAATGAAAAATTGTTCCCTTTTTAAATATTTCCATGGCAAAAATCAATGAAAAATACAATTTTTGTTTATTAAATGAATACGGAAAATTTGGATAAGATAGCGCCATTACCATACAGACTTTCTTAGAAAAATAGGTGAAACTTGATATGTCTGCAATGTATACATCTTCCGATTTATGGTGAAGATTGAACCAAAATAATGATATAATTCATCAATGTGTTGTTTTAAATTTTGACCATAGCTATCTATTTTTCGGAGTTCTTTCCGGTGTAAGAGTTACCATGAAAAGTATGCAGCAACGAAATCTAACTTTTCTTATTTTTTTATGAAAGGATATAAGGAATTATAAGCCCTCGCATAACAAAAGCTATATTAACTTTAGATCAAATAGGTGCATTTTTATGATCTAATTCTTACTTTATGAACAGTCAGCTACTACATGATAAAAGCATTTCTAATGTTTCATTATTAATGAGGAAAAAGTGTAAAGGGTCACTATAAAATTTAAACCGTTATACGACAAAAAGTTATGAGTTTTAAAAAAGAGTGACGAATATTGGATGCAAAAAAGGATAAAATTAAAAATTTAACAGTTTTTTTTTTTTTGGAAAGCTAGTTACTGCAATATTATTTAAATTTGAAATTTTCGACTGTGGGAGGCGGCGAAGTAGCGTATAGTTTAAATAAAAAATAAATTAATTTTTTTCTGCTAATTTTGAGAATAGTGCATTCAATCTGCGTGATGCTAAATCCATCATTTCATCGAAGGGTTTTGTCTACATAGTTCAAATATTGTTCATAGCTGCCCTAGAACAAAAGACAAGAAACTCGTCATCAGCTACGTGCAATTTATAATTGATATACCAATTGTGTACCGGTTCGTATTTATTACATCTCGTACATATTTTGAATTGTTTTGACAGCGCTCTCCATGGTTTTTTGTTGATGCCTACCCAGCTGACGACACTCACCTGATTGTCTCAAACGAACATGTTCTTAAAAGGTGACATTTCAAATCCGCCAAAAAATGGCGGAGAAGACATAAAGTATGACAAAATACAAACTAAAAACGATATTTGCGCACGCCGCATTAGTTACAAAAGGTGTTTTGGTACCCGTACAGATTTAGCTCATCAAACTTCAAGCGAAACGTTTAGAAAGAAATTTAAATGTAGCTCAGAATTAGTTTTGGGATCGTTTTTTAGGAGTAGACAAGAAATTATCAGTTTATATTTTTTGCACAAAGTTTTGAGGTAATTGTTAATTCAATAGATAGCTAACCATCGTTAAATTGGTTCTGCTATTAACGATAGTCTCTAGATTATGCTTTAAAAATTTGGTTACGTACTTAAAAGAAGAATTTTAGAAGCATTTTTCTACCATCCTTTACAAACTTTTAATTTTTTTTTTTAAGGGAGTTGTCCATATTTTTCCAAATTTTCGTTTCAGAACAAGAAGAGCCTTTTCTTTTTTTGCCTTTGCAGGCAATACTTACATAAAAAATTTTAGTTCCTTAACATTTACATGTTTTATAAATTATAATAATAATAATAATAAATTTTGCCCACCTGCTCGGAGTAGCCCATCCTTCTTTTGCTTAGAAAAGGAGCTTTGCGATTTTCTATATTTTACAGAGTTGTAAAAAATCTCCTTGAAAGAGGCGCATATCCTCTAGCACGAAATATTTTATAAATTTTCTTTTTAATTCTACATTTTCAGTTAAAACAATGATATTGTTACGAAAATCACAAACTAATAAAATATAACTACAAAAAGTTGGATAAATCTATGCAGAGGGAATTCCTTTGAATGTGATAGCTACCGCGGTCAAAAAAAGACACATTTGCAGCTGTCAATAAAAGCAAAAATTGACAGAGAATTCCGGCGAAATCTGTTTGGAATGGGATTAATGAAACTACGTATTCTCAAGTATAGCAGCAAGGTACGCGGGGTTTGTGATATTCGTAGGGTTTATAAGCAGAGCATTTTGCTTAAAACAAATGAGTCATTTAATAATAGCGGAGAAGTAACTAAGTCTTGAAAGAAATAGTGCGTTGTAATAGGTTGTAAAAATAATTAGGAATGTAAATATTTCTTAATAAGTAAAGAAACTTGTAAACACCAAAATCTAAGCTTTTCGCAATCTAGCGATATGAACTACGCCTTAAAGGAAGAATGCGAAAGACAGTTTTCGTAACAATATTAAAGAACTGAGTCACTTTTCCAAAGCCGTCTATTCGAAACCAAATGTCGTAAGATAGAATTATTTCCCTTACAACTGTAGATTTCTTCATCTAGTGCGTAAATCTTGCTATGTTTCATATGTTCTTAACATGATCCCTTCATATATCAAAATAAACGTTAGCAATTATTGTAAAAACTTAGCAATTATTGTAAATAAAAACTCTTAAAATATAACGTAGAAAAGAAGGTTTTTCCAGGAACTCTTATACAAATAAAGAAAAAAAAACTCACTAACTAATAAATATAATAAAAATCTCTTCAAATACTGGTAACACATGTTAAATCCATAACTGTTTATCGAACAATTTCAAAATTTAAAACTCTCTTTGTTCTCCATTAGTAAGTGAACGGGAGAGCGTTAAGATTGCTGCCTCAGTAACTCTTTCAGTTTTGCCGTACGAATAGGGCAAATAGAATGAAAATAGAAAAATATGTGTTTACACACAAAAAAAACTGCAAGCTACAATGCATGCGTGCATAACAGTGCCCTAAAGAGTCATAGAAACCTGATTGCCAACCATTCAGCGCAAGGAAACAAAAACACTTACGGTATTGTAAAAAAAAAAAAACGAACATTAATGTATAAGTGTATAAAAATAAGAGAAATTGGTGGTGGTAGTACGGCTAAGCTGAACCTCTGCATGTAGTCAGTCTGAACTCAGTTATCATTAATGTTAGCAAGAAATACGGGCTTTTGTGTGCGCATGTTACTGATGAACAAAAATGAACCAGAAATCAAGTTGATGCCAACTGAGGCGATAATCAGCTCACGTTGAAGACATTTTCTTATTGTTATATTAAACGATTGATTTTTCTCTAGCGTTTTTCAGTTATGTGTTAAAAGAAGAAAGTGAAACGAAAATTCAATGTTACTGAAATAATTCCTTAGAGCTTTAAAAGTAGTTATCGAAGAAATTCTTGCCATGTGACAGTTATGATGTAGTAAAACGCACTTATTCTTTATTAAAAGAAAAAAAAAATTCAAACTCGCAAACGTTTAGTGGCATAGTGTAACACCAACACTAATAACGCTGAATGCAGGTGTGTAGTTAGTTTAAATTTTGCTTCAAACATTACAGATTTTAAAACATACAAGTTTTAAACCACTTTTTGGAAATTTAAAGGAGCTTTTCTTATAAAAATTTTTTTTTTTTAAATGAAGTTCAGAAATTTGAACGTTAATGTCTTGAAATATAAAATTTTTTTTACGTAATAGTGGGACAGAAATTAACTTTTTTCGGTGATAATAAAAGTATCGGAGACATTGTACTTATCTTGGACCTCATTTTTTAATATCTCCTCCACCCAACATCATGCGGTGAAATAAAAATATACAACAACGCATAGGTACTCACTTACTGTTTTAATTGACAAATAGAACGTGAAAACTCATCACGTACGATAACATATATGGTACGGTATTTGAAATCGTATTTCTAAGCACTAATACGTGATAGCATAATGTAAAAACAAACTCTGTCACATTTATAAATAAATTTTTTTTTTTTTCATTGTAAGTGTTTACCAAAGTAAAGCACTAGATCATGGTCCCTTTACAGCGATAGAAAAACGGACCGCCTTAGATGAGTTGGTATTGAGGTCAAGCATACATGAACAAAATGATGGTATATGCGGCATCCGAAGCATTTGTAATTTACTACGTGTTTCTTTACCTCCAAAAAAAAAGTACTTCGATTTTGTCAGAAGGGTAACCTTATGTAATAGCTACCACGAGTAATACGAAACCTGTATGGGACACATTTCCGCCTGTGCTAAACTCTGACATGTATGTTGTGGGATTTCAGAAGAGTATTTGTTTGCATCAAAAACATTCAAGGAAGCTAATACGAACTATACAGTGAAGCAGTGAAATGTTTATAGAAGAAATTGTTAAATGTGAAGCGGAATATTACTTAAATTAAAAATAATAGATCTAATAGTAAAGATGGGATTAGTTCGTCACAAATCCCAGTGCAAGGAATACTTGCACAGCGTCCGTTTTCATCACTCATAATTTGGATTAATACACATTCAGTGCTATCCAGATCTATCGGTCTCTCTGGTTTGCCTTGACCATAGAATCGGTGGAACAATAAGAAAATTGCTTTCCATTTGCATTACTTTGATGGAAGGCCGAAATTTGTGACACATGAGATTTGTAGTAGCGCAATTGGCATTCCCGTCTTAAATCAGTGGTAGTCGTAATAATTAACGGCAAATTTCAACAGAAAATATCAAGTGATGTATTTTTTATTATTATATTCGTATTCCTATTAGTTTATTAATGCGATCTGGCAAAATATTTGGCAACGAAAACTGCTGCAATCATGGTATAACTGATTGTATTTCATATTATTTATGACACTCGCTTCTCAGTCTCTTTCATTTTTTTCCGTTACATTACCTGATATTTCAAAATTATGAAGTTTAATATTTTCAAGAGTATAAGATTATGTGCCATTCTGGTCAATCATAATAATGATGGAGGAAAAGAAACAATTTTCTCAAAAAAGATTGTAATTTATGGCTTGATTTATGCTGGTGGTTAAGATTCGATTATCTATAATCCACACATAGTTGTATATAAATGAGTTATTTTATTTCAATTTGTTTTGCTTCAGTGCAGTTATAATTTTTTTATTTTTCCAAATCATGTGAAAAATTGGCATTTAACTGATTTATATCCCACCGAATATGTTTTTTTTTCATACCCACTATCGAAGGTAAAGGGTATATTTCATTTTGTCATTTGGTTTGTAACTAACAAAAGGAAACTTCGGAGATACCAGAAAGTCTATATATTCTTTATCAGCATCAAGTTTCGAATCCATTTAAGCATGTCAGTCTGTCCGTCTGTGTAATGTCTGTGGTAAACATTCTCTTGACCGCAAAAATGAAAATATCGGTTCAAAATTTGGCAGAAACATTGGAAGTTTTTTCACTGCCACTCGCAGTTATTACAAATTAGTTTTTCGTCCCCTTTTTTAAAACAAATTTAGTGGATATAAAAGATTCGACACAGTCGAATACTTGTGTTTTTTTTTTTGATTACTAGAAATATTTTTGATTTTCTATTTAAGTAGTGATTTTTCTAATCTACCGCATAATGTTCGTTTTGGATTGATTTTAGTTTCACATACCTAGACTTGCTATTTTGGTTCTTAGCAATCATTGCATCACGTAACTTTTTCATAGGTATACTAATCTTGAGTACATTCGACTGAAAAGCCCGTATAAGTCACATTTGTTGCGTTTGTAAAATCATTAAACGCAAAACAATTTCATCCTTTGGTTAAATATGCACTTAAACAAAGTTTGAGGCCGTGATCGCCATTTTATTGCACCTATAAATATCGCTTAATGAATTTCTCTGTTCACCTGAAAAAGATATACATTATATCGCCTCCGGCGCACATTTCTATGGGCACATGAGGCAAACCTGTGTGGTGTTGTACTTGTTCTGCTGTTGTGCAGTCTTTTTAATCGACTGTCTTGGCTAAGCAAAATTCTCTACTTATAAACCCTACGAATATCACAAACTCCGCATACCCTTCTGCTTCACCTGAATTCGTAGTTTCATTAATCCCTTTCATGTCAGGTTTTGCGGAAATTCTTTGCCAATCTTTGTTTTTATTACCAGCTGCAAATATGTCTTTTTATGACCATGCTAGGTATTACATGCAAAGGAATTTCCACCCCCTAGATTTATCACATTTGTTATAGTTGCCTTTTATTAGTTTGTGATTTTCGTAACAATATCTTTGTCGGCTTCAAGGGAAAAACACAATAGATTTTATGAATATGATACTAAATCGCGATAACAAACCGTACAGTAGCTTAAGATCAATGCTCCAACTCTAAGCCATCCAAAAATGGTCAAAATGTATAACAACTTTTTTCTTGATTACATTTAAAGTGAGACAATAATAGTAAGAGTTTTAAAGAAAAACAAAAATTTTCTGGTAAAAAAAAGTAATTTGACGAAACTGGAAATGATATTTATTCAAAGCAACACCATGGGGGATAATTGTAATGGAAGGACATACATTACGAAGTTTTGATGCATTTCCCAGAATCTTTTTAGCTGTGAATTTTAATTCAATACATTCGAGAAATTCTAGCATTTCCATGCTCAGAATTTTTAATCAAGAAAAGTTATTCAAGTAAACTATTTCTTTAGAAATCTTAAGAAAAATTATATTAGTAACGGTAGCAAAAGAATTGGAAAACCGTTAAAAAATATGCACGGAACTTAAATGAACGTAAATTGATTATATATAGTAAATGAATTTTAAGTCTTTAATAATTGTCGTTTCATTATTAGGCTAATCATTTTCTAAACGATCTATTACATATATACTTCAGCATTTGGACTCAAGCTTTAAAAAAATTTACGTAAAGTACTATTATTCCAAACACTGTCTTGTTTACTGCTTGCAAAGTATAATCAAATACAAGCCTATATTAATTAAATAAAAAACAATATAATATAAAATAAAATATCATATAAACACCCAAACCTACATATGCGCGAGAATGCACTTTCATAATCGTTTCAAGTTTTTTATATTTTTCCTTTTTTATACTCATCTCCGACAGATGATGGTATATCAGATTCGTCTGTCACTTTGTACTAACGAAAAAATACGCACAAGAAACACTTTAAACTATGCGTACAGCAAAAGATTTTTTTTTATTGATTTAACTATGCCTGCACCTATCAAGATCGTAAGAATCGAGAACAGAATGACGTAGCATGTTAGGCTCAGCTATTTGGGTTCACGACAGCTATTAAAATTAAATAAAAATAAGCGATGAATTTGTCTAGAAAAACTTAAAACTTTACAAAATATAATTTAGAAATAATTTACAATCTGGTTCAGACTTTTAACTAAAACTTACATAACATAAAACATACACGGAAAGGAATGCAAACATATATCAAGGTGATTAGCAAAATGGTTCCAAAGGGTTTCCATAATTTGTAATTAACAAAGAACCAGCGTTTTCTTTTATGTTATATATGTTTATGTCTGGATTGTCTGATGGGTGCTTTTAAAGGATTAATCTCTTTTTTTTTTTAGGCAACTTAATTTCAGTGCTGTGTGATTGAGGCAGCGGGTACTTCACATTCGCTTGAAGCTGAATACAAATTTTTTACTTGTCTTATTTCACCTTAAATATCAATTATATTTACATACATACAGGCATATATATATATATATATATATATATATGTGTGTGTGTGTATTGGTAATCAACATAAATTTTAATTAAGCTAGTTAATGAAAACACACAAAACGGGTATTTTACCTATGTATGTATTTATATATATATGTGCTAATAAAATTTTATTTGATTATTAAGAAAAAAAAGAGAAAAATAAATACATGAAATATACCAACACACATTACAACAGTAATGTAAAGCAGTAAAAACAAATAATATTCGACTATAATAAGGTTAATATTAGTAATAATAATAATAATCACATAAAATAATAGAAATAAAGAAAACAAGCACAGCTAGCCGAAGGAGTAATGGCATGAATAACACTTGTCTTGCAAAATCACGCAAATGACCTCATAAGCATGCGTAACGTGTTAGTATATCTTTTTTTTTTTTACGGAAAACATTTCAAGAATTTTAAATACTTCCATAGACTATGTAAAAAAGAAAAATATGTTACTGACAATTTGGTTACTTGCTAATCATTCGAAGTTAAATCTTTAAGTATTTTTATATTCTTTTTTGGTTTTTTCCCCCCATTTTTAATACTCCTTACCAATTACGGAAATAATTGAATTGTTTTTGATGATTGTTTATTGATTTTTACGTTCAATCTACAATTCCCAATTTTTAATATATTTTGATAAAATTTGATATTTTGACCCGCAGTAGATCTAAGGCTATTGAAAATGAGTTTGATCGGACTATTTTAGAAAATTACTTCCACACATAAAGCCTTAACTTTTACAGATCTTTTTACATTAAAATATTCACCATTTTTAATATATCTCTCATTAAAAATTGATGAAAAATAATCATTTATTATATGAAATGGTTGTGAAAAATTTGTAAGGTATAGTACTAATTTTTGAGCGTCGTCCCGGGTAAACAAGTTGTTATATAAGCTTTTCAGGGCAATAAAGTCTAATTTGTAGTATTTCATAAGAGCTTTTAAGGCACAACAAGTAAGTTTTTAAAGTTCAACATGTAAGCTTTTAAAGTTCAACAAGTTCTAATTTCGTTTTGGCATTTTGTCAGGAAGCTGGTCGAAGAATTGTGTTAGCCAAAGTGTCTTATGGTATTTAGTAGTCGGTCTTGTTTGACTAGTTTTTTTTTTTGTTCTTATGACAGACTTAGCAATCACGTAAATTCCTTGGCTACATATCGCTTTTAGATGAAACCAACTAGATAAGAAGTTTCCATTTAGAAATTAATTTATTTTTGTTTTTAAATTATTTTAGTGAATATTCAAAATTTATATAATTTCCATTTACCAGGCGGGCTGAAATAAAAAAATTCTTTTTTTTTTTGATAGAATTTGATTTTATTATTTAATATAGTTGCCTTCAAAGGCGATACAACGATTATAGCGGTTATACAATTTTTCGATACCATTTTTATAGTACAATTTGTCTTTAGCCTCAAAATAGGCTTTCAGTCCACTCGACTGACTGTCGATTGGACTCGGGTGTGAAATGATGGAGCCATGTTTCATCCATTATCACATATCGATAGAATCATTAATTCGTTGTTGTTTTTATTGTGACCTCGCGCGGCACTCACTTTGGCAGAGCTTTTGCATATCCAAATATTCATTCACGAATTGTCCAACACATTACTTTGATATCTTTAGGGTCTCAGATATCTCAAGCAACTTCGCTTTACGGTTATCTGAAATTATTTTGTGGACTTTTTTGATGTTTTCGTCTCTAACAGCCTGTTTGGGGCATCCACTGCGTGCATCGTTCTCGGTGCTCATTTCGCCTCGTTTAGATTTAGCAAACCATTTCTCTACGGTTGATTTTCCTGGTGCAAAGTCCAAATAATGTTTATTAAGCCGAGCCTTGGCTTCAATAGTATTTTTTTCGCCAAAAAGCCATGCTTTATCAACACACGAAATTCCTTTGATTCCATTTTTTCAAACTAAGAAAAGTTGCTTCATTAAAAATTTATAATTTACATACTAATAGTGCAATAGCTGTCAAATTTATACACGTGTCTTTTGAAGGTCAGGGCTAAATAAAAATCATATTGATTTAATACTAGTAGCGCCATCTATGTGTTAGCCTACAAGGTTTCAGCCCACCTGTTATATACTTGAATATCATATGTGTATCATTATGCAAAACTTATTGTCTTTCGTGTAGTTTATGTATTAAATATATAATAAAAAATTAAAAATTTTTTTAAAATAATTTTCAAACCTCAACTGCCACAAAGGATTTGGAAAATGTTTGTTACGCATAGCATTAAGCATCGGGGATTACGTAAAGCAATATATTCTTGATCAAAGCGAATGTGAAATTAATTTTGATATGCCAATCCGTCCGTGCGTGTCAAAAGTTTGTTTAAAAAAACTTGTAAAAATTGGAAAAAATACTTTTTGTATCGTACAAAAACAAGCGCAGCTGAAACGATAACGATGTTTATGATATGAAATTTGACACAGATTTCTGTCACAGTCCTACCAATTTAAAATAAAAAAAAATTTCTGACATTCGTTACACTCGTACAATTTAATTTGAATATTGATCTTACAGTTTAGATACAGTAGTATAACTGCTTACTTGTTTGTAATATTTTTTAAAATAATTTAAGAGATTTTTGTTGTTGTTATTGTTAGATGCATCAGTACTTTTAGTTGTTGAAAATGATAAGTGCGACGGATGGGTGTAGCATTGCCTTTCAAGGGTTATTTGGAATATTTTGAATTACTATGTAGATTATCCACCGACTTATTAAGAATCGAAACGGAAACAGCAAAAGAAATCAATGACACTGAACTGTCAAATGTCATTGTAATCTAAATGCCAGATCACATCAAATAGGATATTAACAAAACATGTAGTAAAACTGTCTCCTTGAATGTATTATATATTTAATTATTTGTTCAAAGTGTATTGTTTACTACCACGGGTGATTCAGATCACCTCGGCTTTGACCCTGGGGTAATTAACTTGAGCCTCTTCTCTTCACGGTATTTCTGAATCATCTATATGTAGGTATCTAAGAGTTGAAGTTTTAATGTTTCCCAACGATATAAAAGTCTTCCATTCTTTCAACTCCACCAACAGTACAATGAGCCTTCAGTTATATATAACATCTGACTCGTTCTTACTTCAGAGATTCAAATTTAATGTATCTAGTAGATTTGTGAGGTATTGAAAAGCGATTTATCTATCTTAATGCCGAAGAAACTATCTGCATTATAATGCCTTGCGAGTGATTTGTATGACGTATAATAACAATGCTCAACTGCTCGATGCATCACTTTATACTGTTAATGTCTTCGGTGCTGTCCTGTAGGTACTCCGCTAAGTGCTACTTCATATCTTTAGTTTTTAACTTATTGTATTCAAAAATGACATTTTTAATTACATTAGTTTCTAATGAATTCATTCACCTTTTGTGGAGGCTTCCATTTGTTACAATTGTATTTATTATCATATCAATTAATTCATTTTGACATAACGAATGATTTATTAATTTTATATGTTCTTGTCTTCTAGAAAATTACTTAAATGTTATGGTGGTAAATCTAATTCTTTAAGCAATAAGTAGTATTTAATTATTTAAGTTTCTGTAGTAAACTCTTATGCATGATTTCCCTTATCACGTACTAATTGCTATTTCTCGCTTATATTTTATTTCTTAATTATTTCTTAAGATATTAAGTATTAACTGATAATTTTTTTTTTTGTATTCCAAATAATAATAATTATAATAATAAAATACAAAAGCAAATAGGCAGTAAGATTAGAAATTGCTTCAAAATTGAAATTTTAAACGAACTTTTCCTCAAACCATATACTACGAGCTTACTGCACCGTTGACTCCTTGTTACCTTGAAATTCAGACTTCAACTTTAAAATAAGATTCTTTAGTGGCTATCAAACGATTTTTTCGATGAACTAAATATTACAAAAAAATAAAAAAAAATTTTCCAGAAGAAAATGCTATCAAACGATTTTTTCGATGAACTAAATATTATAAAAAAATAAAAAAAAACTTTCCAGAAGAAAATTTTTTGGTTGATGTTCTAGTGGTGACGCTGAAAGCGATGCTAAGGAATGAAGCATTGTTAGAACCATTTTTTTAAGCAACTAAAAAAGCTTTTTGTCTGCCTTAAGGCTTGTGTTTTTATATATAAAAATATATGTATAAATTTATACACCCCCCATATGTATAAATTAGTATTTGTGTTTTTATATATAAAAATATATGTATAAATTTATACACCCCCCATATGTATAAATTAGTATTTGTGTTTTTATATATAAAAGACTGGAATATTATTTTTTTTTGTTCTATATAAAATGAGACAAATTGGCTTATTTTTAATGAACATAAGATGATATTACCTGATATTACCCGTTAAGCCGAATCTAACGATCTGACTTGTTTTGAGCAAATAAAGCGAATTTATTAGCTTGTTTGGGTTAAATGAAACTTTTACTACGAAAAAAAAAGAAAAACAAACATAAGTAAAACTATAAAAAATATAAGGCTTTAATATAGTGGCATTACGAATTTACTAATTATTGTTTTAGTTAATTTTTTAACGGTTATCTTTTGACGACTTGTTGTCAGGCTTATCTAATTTATGTTTAACTAAAAATTCTAAACAGGAAATTTTGATTTGTTTTCGAATTTAGCATAAAGTTAAACGAAAAAAAAGAGAGGAAGAAACGCCGTAAAATTAAGTACACATATCGCATTGTTCTTAAATTGAGTAATCTTTGCAATCATTAAATTAGTGGTACGTAGTCTTTACGTGTAGTTGATTTGCTTTAGTTTATCGTTCTTTTAATTACACTGCAAAAAGCTTGCAGCGTATAATACCAAACTTAATGTCTTATCTTTTACTAAAGCACCATCAAAGTTGACCATAAAAAACCATGCAGAAGAAAAATTTCTTTCAGTTACATGGCTTTAGAAGTTCAGAGACTGAGCATTATTTTTATAGAAATTTTTTGATGCCTTGTCGTTTTCTTTTCTTATTGCTTATATTTATTTATTTTTCAGAAATCGAAAGCAAGAGCAGTTCTTTTTTTCGGAATTAACCCTACACATCGAAGAAGGCAGCCTTTATGAAAAGTTAATGACAATTTAATATTAAATATATTTAATGGAGTCGATATTTTAGCTCAACACTTGACAGTGTTTTGTTTGCTTGTAAAGCTATAAGCCACCAACTGTGATACAATTATACTTAAACACATCTGCGAGAAATTCATTCGAATTGCTAATGCTAACAGTGACCAGAATCGATTCTTGTTATCGTCAAAATTCTAATCATAAAGAACGTAACGTTTCCATCGAGATTGGGGAGACGTACAGATAGATGTGTTAATGTTGATGCACGTTTTCGTTTACGTTTAAATGTGGATCAAGTCAAATAGAATTTCATGGCAACAACTGAAAAGTGAGATACCGGAGAAAGAATTGCCCAAATAAAAGGAGAAGAGCCGATTTATTTGATTTTCAAGATAAGATGTAGGAGGATATAACTGAAATGATTGAAGATCCTCGCGTTGAAAAAATACGCATGTAACATACGAGGTCTCTGCTGTGTACTCAACATACGGCGAAGCACGTAAGAGTTTCCTAAGGAAAGGAAAAGAAAAAGGAAAATAAAAAGAGAAGAAGAGCAGAAGAGAAGAAGAGAAAGAAAAAGAAAATTATTGATTCGATTTTTCGAATTTCAAAAAGGAAAAACAGGGATCAAATTCTCTATTTAAAAAAAAATTTTTTATTGTTTGAAATTTAAATTTTAAAATGAAAAAACATTCTTTGTGCGAAGTCTTGGATACGTAAGTATACATAAATCTTCGTATTGCCTATGTATCACGAATACACGAGAAGGACTCTACGAGCAGGCGCGAAGGAAAAGAAAACAAAAGGACGACCAGATCAGCGGCTATAATTTCTAATTATATATAATTTCTAATTATACATATATATACTAACAGCAAATACAAAACTAATGTAGTTAATTTAAGTTAAAATTAAGTTTGTTTTTTTTACATGTTTGATCAAAAAATTAATAAAATGTGCCGCGACACACATTAATTATAAGACTAATAATGTGAATGTAAAGTGATATACACATGGGGTGGTTTATGGTGGTTCCGGGAAGCGACCCTTCAAGTGAGTGACGTGACAATAGTTTCCTATTCTTATTGTTGTCATTTATTACATATTTTTTTTCTTATAAAAAAAAAAAGAAATGAATATAATAAGTACCCGGGTTCGTCGGGACAACCACTCCGTGAGCATCTAGCTGTGGCAAACGAAACAATAAAAATCCATGCACTTTTGTGACTTTCAAGAATCATTTTTAATTTTCAACATTTATATATATATATATATATATATGTAAACGCTAGCAATAAATCATTCGATTTATGTTCGCGGTTAACATTAAAAAAAATTTGTATAAATAACAGAAGCAAGAGAAGAGAAAAAATTAAGTGCAAAATTCAAGATGTTGTTGACATTGCATGTTTTGTTCTTGGCATGTGTTACAAAAAGGAAAACATACACACACACACACACACGCATGCACACTCTAACGTTCAATAACTTATAAAGGAAGCCCGTTTCACGATTTGTCTGTCCACTGTTCCGTCTGTTTGTTTGTTCGTGTTGACTGGTATCAAACGATGTCACTCTAACGCCGTAAACGTAAGCCTTGTTGTATAACGTGACGTTAATGTAGAAAATCTACTTTTTGTGTATATACGTTCATGAATACGTATATATGTTATATATTATATATAAATACCTGTAAGCTTACAAACTTGCATTATTATATATATACATATATACACACAGACACACACACACATGTATATATATATATATATATATATATATATAATATATATATAATGTAGACATATATATATATATATAGTTTATATATATGTATGCAAGTTTGTAAGCTTATATATATTTATGTAACAAAGTTCTACTTAATACAGGGGCTAGTATGCCAGGTGATCTTGTGCACTGATTAGGTGAGACATGCAACATAGGCAAAATGACAAGTGCAGCAATACACACAAAAACCTTATAATAGAACGAAAAACAGTATTTTATTTTTATATTAGACTAAAACAGAAAACATGTGCTTCCATTGCAACACAACCCAGAAACTAGCCACGTAATACTAAATGTGTCATCTGATGGGAAAGTGAAAATTCTACACTTTTTCAAACAAAAGGCTAAAATTCTTCATAATTTCATATTAACTTTTTTTACTCAATGGTATTTTATGTTATATATGGGTGTAGAAAAAATAGCCCACAACAAAATTTAAGGTACAAAGAAAAAATGATTAAAATGCTGTGATAGAATAGTACTAACTTGTAAAAAAAAAAAACGATGAAGGAAGTTATATTCGGCTGTGCCGAATCTTTTATACCCACTAACTTTAACTTTAAAAAAAGGTCGCAAAAATTTGCATTTCGATACACTATAATATTGAATATATCTGACTATTTTTTGCTGTTCTTATGGAAAACTGTGGTAACTTTCATTGTGCAGTTTATGAGAAGTGAGAAAAACACAAACAAAGCAGAAATGTTGTAGGGTAGAGGTACCTTTTCACAGACTTGGTCCGTTTTCAATACCAATGTATGCGCAAGAACTTTCAAGATTTTTCTATGGCCAAATTTACATGCAAAGAAGTGAGTTGACATCTGTACTACGTCTGTTGCCAGTTTATTCCTTGATTATCAAGAATAATTTTGAAGATATTTCTTATCTTTTACCTGTTTATCGCTTCTAGTGTAACCGCCACTGCGTTCAATATCGTGTTAATATTTTAACTTAATCTCGATTTTTTACATTAATTTAATTTCTTGTTTGATACAAATGTTTCTTCCACAGCGAGTCGAACTGAGTATATTATGTTCAGTTATCATATTTTTGTCGTGTATTTATAAAATTTGACTGGATTTTGTACGTAATTGTGCAGCTTCAGCTTTTATACCCATTAAGTCGGTTTACCAAATGCTAACAACGCACCTTAAGACGCTATAAAAGCCTGCTAATATCAAAATTCGGCTAAAAGACTAACAACTGTAATATAGGGTTGTGTCCGCTCACTAGCTATGAGAGAATACAACATTTTTTCTTGTCATAACATTTGTTACTTTGCATCCAATTTGATATTCTAACGCAATAGCCCCAATGGAACTATTCGGTATCAGTATTGTTACAAAGCAAGTTTATTAAACCAAGTAAATCACATAAAGAAAGATGTCTTGTAACTTCTGACGCCTCTGTGATGTTCTTCATAACAAAGTTATAACTTTGTTTTCAAATATATTTTCTCATGGTTTTTGTCAGGTTTGCTACCTTAACCAGCAAAATCGTCGATGGTTCGCTTATATTTACTAAAATGCCGTATGTAAATAAAGCGGAGTACGTTAATATGGCATTTAGTTTGCATAATTAGCTACAGAGTGCGGGAAAATCGTGTAAAATATAGTTTGAAATATAAAAAGTACCAGGCGGGCTGTAACGGTTGTAGGCTAAAATACAAAAATTCTTTTTTTTTGAGAGAAATTGATTTTATTATTCAGCATAGTTCCCTTCGAAGGCGATACGACGATTATAGCGGTCATACAGTTTTCGATACCATTTTCATAGTATGATTTGTCTTTAGCCTCAAAATAGTCGGTTTATCACATGCAGTCCACTCGGCTGACTGTCGATTGGACTCCGGTGTGAAATGATAGAGCCATGTTTCATCCATTGTCACATATTGACGCAAAAATTCGGGTTTGTTACGATTGAACAGCTCCAAACCCTGCTTAGAATCATCAATTCGCTGTCGTTTGTTGGTCGATTGGTCCTATCGCTATCTCAATCAACTCTACTTTACGGTTATCTGAAATTATTTTGTGGACTTTTTTTATGTCTTCGTCTGTAACAGCCTGTTTGGGGCGTCCACTGCGTGCATCGTGCTCGGTGCTCATTTCGCCTCGTTTAGATTTAGCAAACCACCTCTCTATGGTTGATTTTCCTGTTGCAAAGTCTGAATAATGTTTATCAAGCCAAGCCTTGGCTTCAATAATATTTTTTTCGCCAAAGAGCAATGCTTTATCAACACACGAAATTCCTTTTTATCCATTTTTTCAAACTAACAAAGTTGCTTCGCTAAAAATGCTATAACTCATATATTGATAATGCAACAGCTGTCAAATTTACACACTTGTCTTTTAAAGGTTAGGGCTAACTAAAAATCATATGGATTTAATATTAGCGGTGCCATCAATGTGTCAGCCTACGAACTTTTCAGCCCACCTGTTATGCTATGTATGCGAAGCGATTGCAGTTGATATGCCGCATAAATGAACCATCGCGTTCTTTAGTTTTATCTACTATAGTGTCTACTAAAAAGTTCGACCCATAATTTAAATATAACTATTTTCTTATTGTGTACGGGCTTCTAACTAAAATAATTTCGCTGTGTGGGCTGAGCAAAAACGTACCTTACATTAGAGACTTCCAAGAACGGTATGTTGACGCGATATAAATATTTAACATTTGCGACAGGTATAAGAAATTATATTAGGGCTTGATGTGCAACACGAATGTAATTAGTATGTTAAAGTGGAAACATGCTTTTCAGTACCTGGGATTTTATCGTGTATTTTAGATAGGAAAAGATGCGACAATTGCATCTAACCAAAATGAAAAAGTGTTAAATCGTAAAGTCATCGATCCAATTGTGACATGTTTAAATGTCAATTTTGACACCACAACAACGTTAAAAACCAGCAAGACAACAACGATGCTAAACTAGCAAAAACTCATCTTCCCTCGTTCAGTTAACGTATTTACGATAAAAAAGAAAAGCAAAGGAAAGCAAACAAAAAAATCAAGACAAATAGCTTTGTTGACTGTGAATTGTAGTGGCTGATGGATATAAATGCCGGTAATTATGACAATTGACTAAGTCAAAATGTACTATTATTTATTATTTATTCATTATGCCATAAATATCTAAACATCTAATCATTTCTTAGTGTAGTTAGTTGTCGAATCGGTGAAAAGAGAATTCAATAAATATATATTTTGAAGGTAAACCTAATCACTACTTTGAGAGTTTTCACTTCATGGGGAAGAAATTATATAGCAAACTTATTATACGAAAAATTTGCTTTCTGTTTTACATTTACTGCACGAAAAAATATATGCGTGAATATCTAATAAGGTTTACTGCGCCCACACACACAGGGCCTAACGTCGCAAACCCAAAAAAAGACTATTAGAAGTATACTAGACGATCGATTTTTTTCGTTTCATTAGTGTTTTCAGTAAATGGTTTAAATTATTTGCTTCTTTAAAATGTTGTTTTCCCAGTTCCTACTGTCAAAAAATTTATGATGTCTGGTATATATTATGATATCACCACATATTGCCTGAGAGTGTTGTACATTTGCATATGTAATTTAAAAAATATTTTTCAATCTTGTGAAACTTTTCATAAGCCGGTTTTGCATTCAGCTTTACATGCATATAAATGATCAGTCAATACAATATATGGTCAGTTCTGAGCCAATTCAAACTGAACCCTCCTATACCCCCCTCCCCCGTATACATCCTTCCCCTTTACCCCCTTCCCCCTATACCCCTCCCTCTGTACCCCTTCCCACTATACTCCCCTGTGGCCTATACCACCTATACATGACATACAATTTACAAGCAAAACACTAAAAATTTTTTAACATTAAAAGTTCAGCAGGGACTCGGTTGCCGACAATGAGTTGTTTTTATATGGTTTAATTTTTGCTAAACATTATCGTCGATGAGAATACAATTCTTAGTTGTATCTTTTGTTTTTATCCTACCATGTGTCTTTTGGTTGGGTTTTCAAATCAAAGATCGAATATTTTAAACCTATTTCGGTTATTTTAGAAGCGTATATGTATTATATAGAAATGTCGACTTCTGTAATTTAAAACTAAATATAAATAAAAATGCAAAAATTATTATAGTCAGCCAAACCTGGCCATTAAATACTTTACACCACTGTGCCGAACACAAATTTTCACTTTCTTTTGTGTGTAGGCACGAAAAATTATGAATATATGATGGCGTTGTTTAAATAATAGGCCTACGTGATCCAAATTAGATATAGATAATTTTAATGTCGATTTATTATTATTATGGACCAATTTTCATCATGAAATGTTACATGACCGATCCTTTTGTCAAAAAAGAACTACTTTCCTTGAAGCCCGTTATATGTCATGGGGTCCATAAAATAGACCTACGTAATCAAAATTTATTGGAATTAATATTTATATCAAATTACTATTAGGGAATAATTCTCATTATTTCATCATTTTATCATCACCATAAATTCGTTGAGTTTTTTCAAAAGACTGCGAAGCATTGGCACCTTGTCGGAGTGATATTGCGAATCTAAGATTTTGAGAATTTTTTTAGTATTTTGGCTGATTGCCACAACGCAGTTGTTTTCGATCGAATTAAAGGATATGATAATGTTTTTTACTTTTAATTATATATGGCATGCTAGGGTTACTCCATGAAAAGTAACGAGACTGTAAAATCATATATTGGGCAAAAGTTCACGAAGTTGTTCTTTGGACCAATACATTAAAGATATTGATGTGATATGTGAAACTAAACTACTTAAACTACTACTTTCCCTTTAACATCAAATTTTGTTTTATTTTTATTTATTAAATTATATATAAGCAAGTTCACATCGCAAAACCATTACATCCCTCGGGCGATGAAGCAAGTTTATATGTACCATCACATAAAAAAGACACAAATAAATAAAATAAAATCCGGGTAAGACATAAAACCTTAACCTTCATGTAAGCAGAACTAGTTTTTTACTTAACATATTTATAAAGTTATTAAAATTGCGTAAAAGTTATTAAGTTCCTCATTCTCTCTCTCTCTCTCTCTCTCTAGTATAGAAAACCGAAACATCGAAACGAACATGTATGTTATTAACTTTATGATTAAGTGTCCAAAGTTTTTTTTTTCGCTTAACTGTTTATTTTCGGTAAATTTGTAAATGTTTTAGACGAATCTATACACTTGAAAATAGATAATCACTTTATTCCCATTCATAAAAATGGAGCAACATGCAACCGAAACGCTCCTGCTCTTGAATACTTGCTATTTGTTGAGAGGTTGTTTATATATTTTTATCTTCGTCTTTGGAATCTTAAAAGGCTTCACAATTTAAAAAATGTTCAATAAAATCGTCTCGACGTACATAACTTTCGTTATGTTAAATGGATCACGACTTATTTATTTAGGTAACCGACTGAAGCAATAACATGTGGAAATGAACTTTGTAAATAAATAAAATTTTATAAATATATAAATAAATAAAAAATCACTTCAGAGTCAATGAATTTATTTTATACTTAGATTTCTCTGTGCTACACAAGAATTTAATTAAAATATTGAATTGCTTTTTGATTTTCACATTCTATGTGTGTTTTTTATGTTTCCGTTTTTTCTCAAGGCCTTAACAAATAGGTTAACAGAATTCTAATACTATTGTTTAGATTTAGGTTTAAGTTAACTTGTGTGCCACCAAACGACCTTTTTCGTGCATTTTATAATCTTCGCTTCGACATGACATGATAATCGTTAAAAGATTTTCAACTAACGAAAGCATGTTACGAAATTGTGTGTTTTTCGTATAGAATTCGAAGCAATTAATTCGATTGGTTGAAATATAATATAAAAAACAGAATATCAAATCAGTATTTTAAAATACAGGGAAGCGAACTATAAGTAAAATAACAAACTACGTGTCTGTTGGGATAAAGGAGATTAATCGAAATCGATATCAGGATGCTGTGCACGAACATTATACAACACTTTTCACTTTTCATCATCATTAAAACATAGTTGCTTTCTTGCTCCAAATGGAATTCTGATATGCATTCTTAAGGCGTGTACAAAAGAACCCTGTGGCGCAAGAACAAAAATCTTTAACTTTTCCCTTGAAACTGGCGTATTTCCATCGTGTTGAAAGAACAGTTTCCTCATCCCAACTCATAAAAATAGAAACAAGAATCTAGTAGAGAACCATAGATGTATAGCAAAATTGAGTGTCCTACCAACATTTTTAAAACATATTTTAACTGCGCACATAACCTTTGCTATTAAATTATTTATCTCTCCGGATCAATACGTATATTCGTAAGGAAGTGCAACTGTAACAATCATATCTTCAACAGTTTTTCTAGTGGCTCCCAAATGGTGTTGTATGTATGGATTTAAGCAACGCTTTCGACCGAATGGACCATTCTTAATTGATTTTTAAAATTCGATTGCTAAGCTAAGGATTAGAAGTTTGTGGTCTATTATGAGATTTTAAAACATGACGAAACCACTGCTGCTGATGTGTCTAGAAGATATTTTAGGTTTTAACCGCTTTTAAATATTATATCTGCTTTTCGCTCTAATCAACTGGGTCTTAATAGATTTCTCACTATATCAATCTCAGAATGTGATGCAAAAGACTAAGGTCTCGTTACGCAAAGCTTGCAAAATTCTAATAAAAAACTTTGTTCTAAGAGATCTCAACGCTAATTGAATGTTCTTAATAAAATAATTCCATTTAAAAAGGTAAACGTGTATCGTATGCATCCACGTAAATATGATATATACAGTACACATATAACTGATATATACGATAAAATAAATCTCGGCTTTATTTTACAATCAAATATCGTAGAGAATTAAGTTGATCAAATTTCAATATAACTTCTTTCTTGCTTTGAGTGCTCTTTAGTCTTGAATACTGTTGATTCTGTAGACTATTTTGCCAAGAGTTCAAAATTCTCAATACATGTACATATTGCTAGATCTTTAAACTATATCACAGAATTCTAAAGATTTCTTCTAGTTATTTTCATAATTTGCCACTTTTGCTCTTTATTACTATTTAAAAAAGAATTTTTTTGAAAATAATGAACCAAACAAAAGTAATCACGAAACTTTTTAAAATATTATTTCAAAATATTTTCTTCTTCATGAGAGTACCAGTTGTGTGAACAGAATCTTTCTTTTACTAAATTTGGTAATTATTTCGATTACTACTTTCTGTGGTATTTTTTTTTCCACAATGAGCATATTTATGAAGACAAGAAAACTAGTTTCAATATTCTTTTATATCCAGTAATGAAATTTTCTCAATTTCTTGCGATTGTAAGCATTCTTTCAAAAGATAGACAGAAGAACGATAAGGCAAATTCTCACAGAATCTTATATTAATCTATAATATGCGGATACACTACATATTCTCTAAAATATATTTCAATATATTACGGCGATCAAAAAGTATATTCTGTTATTTCAATCACTTGTGCTTACCCAATCAAATACTTTTTTTCTTAGGTTATGCTTGTTTACTTTCATCTGACTAAATATAGTTTTCGGTTCAGCCTACTCTCTTGAATCCAGACAAAACGATGTTCTCGAAGCGGTTTTTTAACTTAACCAGGAATCCGAGAGAGTGATAAACCAGGCGAACATTGAAAATGGATGAATAGGGAGTGTGAGAAGGTTTAGGGGCCCACGTTACTTTTCAAAATCCATCACAACGATCTAAAGGATGTTTGCGTGTTATCAACGAGGTTTGAAATTGTCATTCGACGTTTATTGAGCACGAAATTCTTGATTTTCTTCACCTGAGATTCATCGATGGACGTCAAAAGCATTGACCCAGAGAGTGAATTGACTAATTTGGAATCTGGTACTTCATTTAACATAACTAGTTTTTTTTACTCATTGTAAAGATAATAAAATATACCTTTGTAGACGTTTAATACTGAAGAAATTAGTATCAAATTTGTCGGTTAAGTTGGTGCGAACCTGAGGAAAAAAAAGAACTGCTTGTATAACCCCGTGCGATTTAAATTTACAACATTTTACTACTTTTTCATCACAGTAATATCATTAAAGATATTAATCATTATGCACTTTAATGCGCAGTGGAAATAGAAAATATTTCAAAATCATATACTTCCATTCGATTTTTACAATAACTAGATCCGAAACAAAGTGATTTGACAATACATCATTAGCGGCTGACTAACTTAAGCATAGAGCCTCTTGCAGATAATTAAAAAAAGAAAACGAACTTATTTAAGATATAAAAAATAGTTTAGAATATATAAATAAAATTATTTAATTTACTAGTCTCGGGAATTTTCAACTAATGTATTATAATAAATTGGATTATGTCAAACATTTGCCAGAGTTTACATTATGGAAACGCAAATAAGCCATAGAAATATATGAAATTGTTTCTTTTGTACTTTAATTCAAATGTTAAAGTATCCGCGCTTTGTGCTTTTTTTTATATTTCTTATCGCCTACATTTTTTTTTGTTTTTGTAAATAAAAATATAATTAACTAAATACCAAATATGCCAAAGTTGTAGAAGGCGAATGGCGAATTATCATCATAGCTTTCGTTATTATTCTGTGGTGGCAACACCATTCACTTGCCACTTTAACCACAGCATTTTTTCACAAACAGACACACACATATATATACATACATATATATAATTTTAATCCAACCCAAATAACAACTTTAATTTGTGTTTTTTACCACATTTACTTGAATTCGTTGGAGTCATTGTTGTTGTAGTTGTTTAACTGCTATTATTATTTACCGAATGGAAAAATAAAGGAAAACAACTACTACGATGACTCTATTACCGTATTTCGATTTACGTAGATGTACTTAGTGCTTATTAACCGTATTATCCCGCATCAAAATGTAAAATAAGCGTACCATGCATCTAGTAAACAACAAATAGTATCGCTTCACTCGGTTCCTTTTACTTTGGTTTGCATTCATTGAAGACGACATCGCCTTTTTTCTATTTTATGTAAATAAATCGAAAGTTTTGGTCACATCAGAATCACAAAAATCTACAAATAGTACCACGGTAATCAGCAACAGTTTGCCAACATGAATGCTGTTTTTGTTTTGTTTTGTTTAAACTTTTTTTTTTTTTTTAATTGATTTTCACCATACAATCAATGGTTTTTTTACACTTCAAAATGTGAGTGCATTGTAATAAAAAGTAGCAATTGATAAATGATATAACAACTACTTCTTTCACACTTAATTCTATACCCATTATCGGAGTATAGACATATGCTTCTTTACATATCGTCGCCAAAAATTGAAATTCTCTGCCAATCAGTCACTTTATAGGCAGGAGCTTCTTCAAGATAGTGTCGGGATATTGTAAGGAGGGAAGTTAATGTAAATTCTACAGAATTATTTTTTATTCCAACCGTCGAAGGTGAGGAGTATATTCATTTTGCAATACTTCGGAGACCCCACAAGGTATGTATATTTCTGGTCGGCATCAAATTTAAAATCGATTTAATCATGTTCGTCAGGATTCATATTTGGTAGAAACTTTGGAAATTCTTTCACGCAGGTTAGTATTGAAAGTGGGTAAAATCGGTCGAACGATGCACCCACAGCACAACGTAGACTGGAAACACCTATATTTTCGACAGAAAACATTTTTTGCTTATTACTCATAATCCATAATCCAGAGTAGATAGAACTATAAAAATTTCTAATTTTATTGCGTTAGCTATCCTTTAGTATCAGTACAAAAATAGGAAAGATCGACCACGCCCACTCGATATAATTTTTTTCTGTGATAATATTTGTAACATTTAAAAAAAATGCTTCCGAAACCGCATAAAGTGTATGTATTCTTGATCAGTATGAAATTCGAAATTCACATAGAAGTATCCATCCGTCCGTCTGTCCATTTATCCGTCTGTTTATCTGTGTAATAGTCCTTTATCTCTTTTACTGGGGTGCGAAGATTAAGACATCTGGGTGAAATTTGCCAAAAACATTGAAAGCTTTTTCACATACTTTGGTATTGAAAATAAGCTCAATCAGTCACAATTGAAAACACGTGCGTTTTCTGGGTGTTTTGCTTACTTATAGACCACACAACAGAAATTTTATTCATGGTATTCCATAAAAGTAGAAAAAATCTGCCACGCTCGTCTACTAAAATTTAGTTTTGTTTTTACCGTTTTTCGGATAAAGATGTTGGGTATAAAAGATTCGTCGCAGCCGAATATTATTTTCTTAGTTGTTATTATTCTATTAACTTTTCTTCCACCCAACAAATGGTTGAAAAAAGTCTCTTTTAAGATTCTGCAATGATTTCCTTACTTAGATATTTATAACGGCTGCGAATGTTTCGAAGCACTTGTTTCTTCAACATTATCCATGTGTGACAATGACATTAACTTTTCTTATTAACAACAATCAATTGTAAATTATTCTTCTGACATTATTTTTATGATTCGTAAAAACGACTTGCAACAAAGCAAAGGTATGCATGCTAATTGGTTTTTTATAGTGGAATATTAATTTTGGTTTATATTTTAAATCATTAGAAGACTACCCTTTCCTAATTTTGTTTTTAAATAAAATTTAAACGTGTAACGTTTTCAAAGCTTCTTATTGACTATTTGCTGTTGAATTGCACAGATAATCTTACATCGTTACTCATCGCAGATCGAGATTGTTCATTCACTTATTTTACTTGTTTGGAATTTTAGTTTGATTTGAGGCTTCAGAAATAGTTTTTTAACAAAGATTTCCTTTTGTACACAATAAGAGAATTTTCACTAGCGCTAATAGGATTTAAGCTTTTTTTTTATCATAACTAGAAATGGAGTGAACGTAAAAATGGAAGCACATCAAGGACACTAATGTAATGCAATAAAATAATTGTCTGTTCTTCTCAAACATACACTCATTCTACATTGAATGTTAGGCATGATCATCATAATCGTTATTATGAATGAAAAATCAGTCCCTCAGCGCTTCTATACGATTGGGTTGAGCACATGATTGAATGAAATTAATTATGTTTATTTACCATTAAACAATGTAGACATTTTGTTCGTTCAGATATTGATAGAAAAAAGTGTTATATCTGTTACGATTCATATATTATTTTATTATATAATATTTGTAACTGTAGGGTTCAGCTTACAAGACTCTTTATTATGATGTGTTTAACATAATTTTCAACTCATATAGTTAGGATTAATAATATCAAAAAATTATTAGTTAAACCTCTTTAAAATTATTCAAGATAGTTACGCAAAAGTTTTAATTTTAGGAACTCTATTGACTGCTTATTACATAGAATTGAACAGATAAATTGAAAATTAAATAAAATAATATAAATTAGGAAACGAAACTGTAAGCAGAGTTTAGAGCAGATAGTTGTTGGAAAAGGTTGGATACAAAAGTTACGCTCATAGAAAAACAATAAGAACGCACGATATGAAAATACTCTTACCATTCATATACTAGTAACACATTACAATAGATTTGGATCGTATCAATAATTATTATAAGTAAAATATCACATCTGAGAAAAACTAATCCGAGTAAATCAACTAGTAATTGTGCGAGAAAAAAAAATTAAAATTTAATTATTTAACAATGTTTGCTAGTTCCTGTCGCATTGCTAACGAAATTATTTTATAATATAATTTAGATCTCATTTTACTTACATACTGTCTTTTACAACTACTTAATGGCATTTAAATGTAGAATGTGTCAACGAACAGCGATATTTTCAACTTTTAAAATCTTTTCAAAAATATCATAGAATTTTTAGTCTTTATAGATTTATTAACCTTCTTTATTTATTTATTTATCTATTTTTTCTTTTAGTCGAACTGCTTCAGCTCTCTGCTAATAATAAAATAGTTGGATATAATCGAGCATTAAGCATTTTTACTATTCACAGCGAAAATGTCAGCATATTTTTTGTATATTTGTATACATATTTTGTGGAGAAAAGATGACAGTCGTTTATAATAAGCGATTGCTTTTTATATTTAAATTCGTTAAATTAAAAGAAAATTTTTTTGTTTGTTTTGATAACAATGTAAAATATATATTAAGCTAATCGCTGTTTACGTTTCGTTGATGCAGGTTCAATGGAAAGCACACGAAGCGAAGCGAATGCTTCTACGCAGATGTTTTAAGGATATATATCTAGAAGAAATAATAATCTATCGATTGCCAAATCTTACAATAAAATTTTTGACATTTTTGAATTTTATAGAACTTGACTAATGAAGACGATCTTATTGATCGAACTTCTTCTGAGTATCGTTTTGTGTTCAGTTTTTCTACGAAGCGGCATAGCGTCAATTTTCAGAAACGCAACCTTTCTAATAAACAAGGCACTAAGTGTGCGAGCGAAGAGTACTTATCAAACGATGAGGTCGAACAAACACGGAACCGATTATGGATTAATTACAGAAAATTTGTTTGTCGGCCCGTATCACTCCGAAAAATCGAGAATATTTCAGATATATTCGATCTCTGATTCTTAAGATCGACAAATGAACAACTAAGGGAACAGAAGTGTTGGTTATAACTGAAGATTTTATATATTGAGAAAAAAATGCATCAAGTAAAAACAGCTCAGTATCGCTAAATTATGACCAGTACCTTACGAAATTTCAACATTGAAGGATAGACTTTTTTGTTTGTAAATTGTATGTATAAATTAGCAAAACGAACTGGAAGCACGTATCAATTTTAAAAAGAATTGAAAGATTTTCGTAACTCATTAGAATTTGAGATAACTTGACCGGCTCGAATCTTGCCCCATCTGAATGTTAAAATTTCTTAATATCATATCGTAATTACGCAAGTTCTGCTGTTACGGTATTATTAAAACCTTATCGATCGGTACGATACATCTCATATTTCGTTAAATAAAGTTCACTGAAAATATAAATTTTTTCTAAAATTTTTACTTGAAAAAATACCACCAAGTGTTTTCCTTCAACTAACAATTCCCTTCCTTTTTTTCAGCATTAATGTCAAGTTGTCGTTTAACTAAATTCCATTATCGTTTCTGGTTTTGCTGTTTAGTTCGATACGATATATAAAGAAGCAATTGAGAGAAAATATAATTATATTTTGTTATTTTTTCAGTTCGTTGTGTTCATTAATGTTCATTAAATAATGTGATCGCATTTACAAAATAGAAGATAGAAATAAAAAAAAATTGCGCGGCTCTAACCTTAAATCTTAACAAAATTCATCGCTTTCATACACATTTTCCAAACATACTGTTTTCTTGTTGTTATTTCAGTAAAATTTCCACACTAATAAGCAAGAGCATTAACTTTTGGTTATTGTTGTTGTTATCGTCACATGTACCATATACGTTTTGAAGATAAATGTGAGTGTGAGTATGAGTGTGAATGTGAGTGCTCACTTGCAACAAAATAATGTTTTTTCTTCTTCTCTAGATTGTTAATAAAACTAAAACGCCTGTTTATTTAACTAGAGCTTAAAAGAGTAGCTTTTGTGTGTGTGTGTGTGTGTGTGTGTGTGTGTGTATGTGTTGTTGTTTTAAAAAATCTTGACAGCAGCTCAAACCACTGACTTAGAGAAATGGAAAGACAAACAAAACATAACCACCGAAAGAAAATAGTAGCAGCCTAACTCGAACGGACAATCAAACAGTCGGTCGCCAGTAAGCGTATGATTGTGTAGGCGGTGTATTAGCTTCAATCAAGAAATAAATAGAAAAAGCATCAACAACAAGACATTTATCTATGACAACAAAACCTTTGCTTTTGCTGTTATTATTAAATGTATTGGTATAAATATCATTTCGCTGCGTTTTGAAAAGTTTTAATCAATGCATTAGAGCGGTTGTATGTCTCTAAAGTGGATTTGTGAGAGCAATTATTGTTTAGCTACATATGCATGTCTAAGCACGGTAAGTATAGTTTCATTGCAGTCTTTTCATGGGAAAATAGAAACACTTCGATGTCATTTAAACGTTTTCATGGGTATGGTATACTATGTTTTTGAGCCAAATTAAATTCGAAAATCAAAGAAATTGTGAACATTAAAAGATTGGACCCGAATTGTACGTTATTTCTTTATTGTAATTTCTGCATTTTGTCGAACCGATCATTTAGAGTTGCTTTGTTGTCGTACACTTATTGTTCTTATCAACTAGAAAAAATAGTTGACTTTTGGAAATATCACTTCGAAAATGAGATAAAAATGAAAATTAACTCTAAAGATAAAAATAAAAAACATTTTTTTGTTGTTATTTTAACTTAATTTTTTTAATTTAAATTTATTTAACTTACTTAAGCAAGAAAACCACAGTGACAGACTAAAAAGGACAACTTTTTTTTGGCATTTTTGTTTGAATGAAAAAAGAAAAGAAATCGAGGAATAACATTACAGGAAGTTTCTGTACATACGTTTAATTACTAAAATGAAAAATTACTTTCGAAAAATATTCAAAATAAAACAACACTAAAAGATTTCTCGCGAAGGGTATTTTATTTTAATGGCAATCTGCAGTATGTAGGATGCCTGGTCCAAGTATGAATGTTTAAAAAAAATTACTTCTTTTACCTCCCTATTGCAATAGAAGTAATGGAGCTTCACTTGAGACTAAAGCAGTCTTTTCGAAATGCTTGGAGAAAAAGCACAAAATTTACAGGAAAGAGCTTTTCTTAGGTAGTGATATTTTTTTTCCGTACTGTAAAAGGTTCACAGCATCCATGAAGCCAATAAAAAGAGACTTTTTTTCTTCTTGAAAAATATACTGTGATTTTTTCCATTTGAACAAATAAGTGATTATAAATAATTTACTCTAATGTTTTCTTTTTAGAGGAGATAATTGCTTTATTTATAACCGGAATGCAAACATCAATCGCTGTGATAATCGCCCGAACATTTTAAAGACTTCATTTATGACGAGAATCGCGCCATACCAGTAAGTCTTTGAGAGAATAACTAAACTAAACGCGAGAAGGAAGGCAATAGGAAAATCCTCGACATTGTAAAGAAACATAATTGAAATTATTTTATATTTTATTCTTTAATGTTTTTATTTATTTTTTAAGATATATGAAAACACGTATAAAAATCTAACATAAACTGTAATTAAAAATTAAATTAAAACCAAGAAAATAATTGTTCATTAATTCAGTTCGTGTCATAATACTGTGGACTTAACTGAGTTAATCAATTAAAAGCAATTTCTTTAAATTAAAAACAAATAGTGTTTTTCTTATTAAATTTCGTTCTCATAATTTGATTTTCTTCTCATCTAACATATTTCGCATATAGTGAATATTATTAAAGCCAGATTTTAAGAATTTCTCAAGCTAGGATCGCTACGGACTGTTATGATTCATGGAACGAAAAATATATTCTGATGAGGATGTGGCATCAACTGCGAATCAAATAGTTGCTGTAGATTTACTTTTATATAATGCCAATATAAGTTGGAAAAGACTTCAAGTTACGATTTATACTGACTTCATCGAATACACTAATATTATTAATTATCAAAGGCACCGGAGTTTATTTTAAAAAATGTACTCTTACAAGAGGTTTGCTCGGGCTTAGGTTAACTAAAACAAACTGAATTTGCGTACGGGTTTACGCAGATTTTTCAATTATGCCTGAACTCAAAATGTCATCTTATATTATTAATAACGATATATGGAATATATAGTCTGTTTCTTTTCTTAGGTTTTCAAATGACGGTAGTTCGGTTATGTTAGGTACTAGATTATGACTATTACAAATTTAAACAGTAGAGTTGACTTCAGCTTTCACTTTCATTTGGTACTTAAAAATGACTAAAAAGTGAATACGAGACATATTCTCTTGTAGATGAAGAATGTCTATGCATTTAATCGTGAACTGAAGCCATACCAGGGGAATAATAAAATTAATAAATATTATTAACATTTAATGTAGACGCAAGCAAGTGTGTTTAAAAAGTATATGTGATATGTTGTATAGTGTAAAATAAAAATTCCAATGGGAAATTCTGGCTACATACACTTAATCTTTATCGAGATTATACATCTATACGTGGAAACATGAAATACATGAGCGAATGAGCGACAGCTATAATGACATAACAAATGCTTTGAATTCCTTTCTTTTTATTTTTTGCTTGCATCTACTTCTGTGCAAAAAGACAGGCATATATATATATATATATATATATATTATTATATATATATATATATGCGTGTATATATGTATATGTTTTGTGCGATACAGCTTGATTGAATATACGTACGTATTAAATAATCCAAACCCATTCGAACTAACACTGATGTCATAGAGGCATAGAATCAAGACAAGCATTACAGAGCACAAGCATTACTAACAGCCCCATAATAGCAAATTAATGGTTGACTTGGTGACATTTTAAGGACACGTAGGCTTAACAAGAAACATTACCAAAGAGCTTAAGAAAGATTGCTTGTCGATGTATGTAAATGAATTTCAATATGTATATATATTTTTTTTTAAATTCATTTTCTTTTTATATACATCAGAGCGTTTTGTAATTGACAGAAATATTTATTTTCTATAAACGTTTCTATTAAGAGACATATAACAGCAGCGCTTATGCCAACATCAACAAATAAGTCGTTTAAAATATTCTAACATCAATAAAATGCACAGTTAAGTATATATTTACGTATCCACACAAACACATATATGTATATATGTCAACCTATAAATACGACACTAGAAGCCAAAATTTATTCAATTACACACAATTTATGTATAAAGTTTATTGTAAGGTTATGAATACACATATACTAATTTTGTTATTGTATTTGTAATATTGAATTACACGTGGCAGAGATTTCATGAAATGCATTCATGACTATTTAGTTAACGTATGATTCGAAATAGGAGTTAGTTAAAACCTCAATTTATTTGATAGAAATTAGAAGGTTGAATCCAAGCACGACAGGTTGCTAATCGAAATCTCCGCAACAAGGTCTTCGCATAATATCGTACCGCCTTTCGAAACGGGTGAATCTTGTTATGAGAAAAACACACATTCTACCCATGTTTACAATATAGAAAAATTCATAAACAGTGCGGATCGAAAAATGTCGCACACGAATTTCGGTTTTCATTTAATGAGTAATAGAAAACTTTACATTAGTAACAGGTAGGCGAACTGAACGAATGACATATATTGTAACTTCGCTAGGAAATCTATAGATGGAACCTATAGCTTCACTTCCGGTTCTACCTATATAATAATTGTATAAATTTTCTTGCACATCATTGCGTCTAAGATTCAATTTCACAAACAATATCTACATTTCTACGCGATCTTGATTAGTGCTTGTGTCTACGAACCCGTACCTCAACTCTGGAAGGAACAATAAAATTACAATACTCAAATCATTTGATGATGGATATAAAAATTTTGTCACTCGAATTGTGTATAAACAAATCAACCAAGTGAAAGGCATACGAGAGAGCTTGTCTCTAAACTTTAGCGATAAATATGGTTTTAACAGTAAATACAACCAACTGAAGACACATTTATACAACCAGCCGTGTCTTGTGTTAAAGTTGTAGCACTAAGAAGCCAAGTTTGTGCTAAAATACGGCCAATGTTGTTCAGTGTCAATACAAACATTTCGAAAAGCAATCATTGTTTAATGTCACTTGTTGTTATGCTTAAATGTTGTACATTCTGAACACTTACAACGATGCAACAACAATGATAATAACAACATTAACTGAGCATAGACTGTTTGGGAAATTGTTGTTTTATTGCTGTAAATTTAAGTTCTTCTTTTAAATGTTTGCATTGAACGAATCGTCTTTTCTGTCTGGTCGTTTAGTAAAGCAGCAACAGCAACAAGTGTATAATTGTTGCATGAGTCACATAATTTCTAAGCAAAAGTAGGCCTAATTTTATCGATAGAGAAACAAAATAATTGATTTACACGGTTTTGATTTCATGAATTTTTTTTTCTTTGTTAATTAATTCTAATTCACTTCATCTAATCGAGAATTACGGAATGGAAAATAAAACCGACCTATCAATAAACAGGCTGCAGAAACGTGGGAAACGTTGATTAAGTAACTAGGTCCATTAAAAAAAAAAAGACAGCTTTGTATTACAAAAGAACGGACGTGTTTAGTTCTTCTCTAAGACTTCGAGTAAATTTGAAATGAAAATTGTCTTAAGAATGTAGATTAATGAATGTTGAGGTAATGTTCGATCGTACCACCAAGTTCCCCGTGTAAAGCGATCGATACACTGACCTGTCGATCGAAATCACTTCAATCCTGTTTTGCAAACATATCTCTCACACGCACTATCGCTCACGCTAGAAAACCTATAGATGTGTATTATTCCGGTAATCCGGTTAATGCTGATGTTATATTTTACAAAGTCTACAGCCAAAAATTTAGATGCCTCTGAAGATTTCCTAACGCGCTTCATTTAATTTAGTGATGTTAGTGGTTGAAAAACTTCGGCTTTTTTAGATATCCTGTAATAATTTCTACTCGTATTTAAATTTCTAGATGGAAACTGAACAACTTCTGCAATAATTTCTTGACTCTTATTGTAAAACATATTTTTCCAAATTAATTTTATAAAAATGATTTTAATATTAAAATGATGCATTTTTAAGTAGAGAATATTGTGAAAGTATGTTCAAAAGGTTAATAAAGTGACGTCGAACTTAATTGATACGGTAGCTGCAAAGGAACTATCCAAGGAATCAGTTATTAACTGAAAGGAAATAACTCGCAAATCATGGCTTATGTAACGGTTTTGTAACGACCCTGTGTTGGTTGAACGAATGTGAGCAACAATTGCACCTGAGGGTATTTCTTTCTATTTTTAAATCTATATTCAAGAAACGTAGACCTAGAGGTGGAAAATTACAACTCGCAATAAGAACACAAGAATTTCATAGAATCACTGTTAAAAATCGGTTAAAAGTTATAATAGGTTATAGATACGTGATATGTCGACCGTTAAATAACTTGTCTACTAAATCTCTTTTTTTGTGTAATTTTAGAGATATTTTGATGATCACATCGAGACATGAATTTTAAACGCAAGAGAGAAAATAGAAAAAGAAATTTATCGCACTGTTTTTACGATTTGTCTTTAGTTCATGCATCAATTCGATCAAATTTGTTATATAAAAAAAGATTTGTTATTTATAATATTGTTACGAAAATAACTAATAAAATACAACTACAACAAATTTGATAAATCTATAGAGAGGAAGTTCCTTTGAATGTGGTACCTACCGCGGTCATAAAAAGACATATTTGCAGCTGTCAATAAAAGCAAAAATTGATAGAGAATTCGCGCGAAATCTGTCTGGACTAGGATTAATGAAACTACTTAGCCAAGACAGTCTATTAAAAATATTAGACAAGTAACTAAATTTTGAAGAAAATAAGTCTTTTGTAATAAATTGTAAATTAATTGAGATTATAAATACTTCTTAATAAATAAACGAAATTGTAAATAACCAAAACCTAAGCTTTTCGCGATCTAGAGATATGAACTGTGCCTTTAAAGGGTAAAACACGAAAGGCAATTTTCATAACAATATTAATATTAGCCATGAAGGCCAGCGTAAAATACTATTTTATCATACATAAACCCCTTAACATAGAGACATTCTTATAAAAAATATACTTTTATCCGACAACGAGGTTCAATATTTCGTATTTTGTGATGAATATTGTTTTATATAAACACAAGATGGATGCACACAAGGTACGTTTCGTTGACCTACTTTTGCCATACAAAGTTTCTCATGAAAACTAAGCGATTATATTACAGCGAAGTGTAATTTTTACAGTCTTATGGCGAAAATCGGTGAACAATTTTATTAAGCAGCCTGCCTCATCAATAATCCATTTAAGAGTGTGCGATAAATAGCGAACGCAGCTAATAATTTGAACATAATTTGAAACTTGAATGCATGAATTCACCGCGAAAATATGTCAATAAATGTTGTGTCTAAACCTTCCAATTTTGTTTAAAAGATTTCCTTATTGAAATCCTCTAGTAGTTATGTTCGAAAATTAATTAAAGTGGTTACAGCTTTGTTCAAAATTACCAAAGAGAAGGAAAAGAATCAATTAATAATATATATAAATTTATATATATAAATTATATTAAAATTATATATATATATATATATATATATATATATATATGATGAAATATGCACCATAAAAATTTTACTTTAACAAAAATTTCCTTCATTCCAATACAATTTAAGAATGTATATTTAAAAAAAAAATCATCCGTAGCTAAATCCTCTTTATTGTTTGTAATTCTTTCAGTGTGTGCTATTGTAGTAAGCAAATTTTAACATTTTACTTCCGCTGCTTTGAAATATCATTCAAAGTATTTTTAGTCTAAAGAGTGCTGTTAAAAAGCAACTAAGAAAAACAATTAAAGAATTCAACTGCAGTGGTATAAAAAAAAATATAACATTTATTTGTTTATTTCTAAAAGTTCAATCTAAGGTCCTGCCGTGAATTGTCATTATCGTGAGTTGCATAAACACTTAATATAAATTTTAAAAAACAAATGCATTTAATATTTAACAATAAAGTCAAGACCTGAGTTCATGAAACAGATATTATAACATTAAATGAGTTTACTTTAAGCTATTATATCATCTTTCTAAGAAGCTACTGTTTGGCACCTACTGTGAGAAAACGGTTAATACTCATTTTTAGATTCCGTTTGCACCATTCAGAAATCGGCTAGAAAGGCTCACAAGAAGTTCAACTAGGGTTCTGGACTTTCTACATATACTCTAAATTAAATTCTTCGAATGGAATTATTAAAAATTTATTAGATCCAAAGATGATTGAAAAAGTCCAAACCGGAAATTTTAAAAGGTTTTTGCCAGTAACGTTTAAACTATTGTGATATGATATTAAAGTAAAGAAGCGCAACACAAAACGATTTAATTTATTTTATTAAAACATAATCTGCTCTTTACAAGTAGTTCATTGAAACGTGACAGGTATTCTAAGTTCGTATTAAGACGGATACAATTTGTTTACTTACTTGTTAAGTTTAATGAGCAGCACAGTACGCCGCCTATACAACAGCGATGCAATCATTAATTAGCTAACAATATATGGAACCATTTGATTGGTTTGCTAAGGGTATCGTTTCTGATCGTTCTTAGACTGTCAATAGTCAACGAAAAACCCTGACATAACATTTCGTCTGTTATTTTGTTTTATGCATTTAAGTCTCTGCGTTTCAAACTAGTAAAATGATGTTAGTTTTGTAATATTAGCGCTCTTCAAATTAAATATTTTAAGTTTTTAAAAAATTAGGCCATCACTAGACATTTAAAAAAATCGAATCGTGATTGAGTAAAGTCATTATAAATATATTTTTAAAATTAATTCTTATATTTTATCTTTAAAAACAACTAAAACATTGTAACGTCAATAATAATAAAAGGAATAAAGTTTCTTTTTTTTGTACTTCCATAATTCATGTTTATACATACATAAGATTCGATTTAATTATTTCTCCGTCTTATAGGATTGTTTGCATTGATTTAATTGGTGAATTAAAATTTATAAATATATATTATTTTTATTGTAACAAAATATTTCTTAAAATCTTTTACCCCGTGTAAATTTAGTTAGTTATGCTGTGTAGAATTTAACTTATAATACTGTTACGAAAACTGCCTTTTCGTGTTTTACCTTTAAGGCACAGTTCGTATCGCTAGATCGCGAAAAGCTTAGATTTTGGTTATTTACAATTTCCTTTATTTGTTGAGAAGTATTTATAATCTCAATTATTTTACAATTTATTACAAAGGACTTATTTTCTTCAAAATTTAGTTACTTGTTTAATATTTTTAATAGACTGTCTTGGCTAAGCAAAATTCTCTGCATATAAAACCTACGAATATCACAAACTCTGCCTACCCTTCTGCTATACCTATGAATACTTAGTTTCATTAATTCGATTCTTGTCAAGTTTTCAAGGAAATTCTTTGCCAAACTTTGCTTTTATTGCCAGCTGCAAATATGTCTTTTTACGACCGTATCACATTCAAAGGAATTTCGTATCCATCAAATTGTTGTAGTTGTTTTATTATTTTGTGATTTTCGTAACAATACTAATTTATTCAATTATGTATATTATGCTATCACTGTTACAGTTATATAAGGATTCTAAATCTTATTCTTCGATTTGTTAAATAATGTTGTGTTCAGGCCTACATATCTTCCAAATTCAATTAGTAATGCGGTATGGCAAACCTTTGTAACTTATTTAACTTTAAAAATGTTTAGTTATTCTGCAGGAAATACAGTCGAGCATAAAAACTCTCTCGCAATCTGTCGAACATGATTGTGAATTTTAAAATTTTCGGATAAATATATGTATTGGCATCAACTCATTTCCTAACGTTTTGTTTTTTATTAAGCATAATAATCGCTATTTTATCTCAATTATTGCTTTTTTTCATATTTTGTTTCTTTACTCAATTATATTATATTATTACATTATATTACCCCTTCCTCTCACCACTCATATATCTCATTCTTCGTACCTTCTTTGTATACTTCTATGCATAGTCATTAAAATAAAATAAAAGTACGATCTCTTAATAAAATAATCCGCTATCATTTGTTCCGTAGATTAACGTTTTTTTTATTTCACAAGAAATGGACCATTAATTAAAGTCCAAAGTGGGTAAAATTGAAGACAATATGTAAGAAAACTATAGTCGGCTATGCCGAATCTCTTATACCCGTCTTTATTTTCAAAACAGAAAACCAGGGCATAGATAATTTTTTCTATTTTTATTGAATACCGTGGAAATTTTTATATTGCAGTCTATGAACACTGAGCAAAACAATCAGAAAGTAGACGCGTTTTCAGCTTATTTTATATTAAAGGAGCAGCCTGTAATCGATTTAACCCATTTTCAATAGCAACCTACGTGCAAGAACTTTCAATCTTTCTGCCAAATTTAAAGACAATATCTTCATTTTTGCGATCAGGAGAATGGTTACCAAAAACATTACACAGACTGATAGACGGACAGACAAACAAGCTCAAATCAATTCGAAATTTTATATGGATCGAGCATATATATATTTTGTTGGTTTAGTGAAGTTTCCTTCTGGACATTAAAAACAAAACGACAAAATGAATAAACCCCTCCTCGCCTTCGGTAGTGGGTATCAAAAGGAAAAAGGTGCTTCCAAATTATTCTACAATATCTTTGCACGCGAATTATTGGATATTGAATAATTTCAAAATTCCAAAGACATGCCTTTTACAACGATTAGATTCAGATCACTTTTGGGGTATAAAATGCACTCTCAGTGAGGTACGGCCTTTGTCTTTCGCTTTGTTCATATAGATTGCACATACTACCATCAGGAGTAAAATAATTTTTTTCTAAAGTTGATCTTATAAAGGCTTATCATTTAAAAAAAATTTACTCAAAATATAACACAAAAACCAACTGACAATGAAGTTTATTAATGTATCAGCTAATTTGTGAATGCTTTAAGCGTCATATATATGTACAGATTGCAGACGCAAATAAAGTAATGTCATCGAAACGCAATTCGGCATTTTTGGCAGAATTAAGTAAACACTGCTATGTTCGTTATTAAGTTTTACGTCAACCGGTGAAGGCAAATGAGCCATGTTACCTCAAGCAGGTATGCTTTAAATAACAAAAAAATTCTCTACGACAAAAAAATTTATGAAGGATTCTTTTAACATTAGCTTTTAAGCACACAATCGTTTAGATCTTAAGAAGAAAAAAAATTTCTTTATTGATCAAGAATTCAATATTAAAACCAAAAATACAAAAAGGCACCAGCCTTAACAGGGAAATCAAAAATGAAAAAAACCTATAATTTATTTATAGCAGATTAAAAATAAAAGTTTCTAAAAATAAGCACAAAACGAATCTAAAGTTTTCTACGACTACATTTGCTAGTCGTAGCCGAAGCCCGGTAAATATTCGATTCTACATTTAGATTGCAAATGGTTTCTTGAATCGAACCTTCGCATCCATTTTCATCTCTGAACTTAACCTAGAAATTTTTGATCCTAATTTCACTCGTTTCAACGAACACAAGCAAACAATGCAGAATATCATTTTTGACAAGGGTCCGGAAATCATTTTTACCGGTTTTTTCCAAGTCATTTCAAAATTTTAGCTATCGTGAAAGTGCTTATTGACAAATCGGCAGTCATTTATTTAGACGAGCAAAGATAAATAAATTTTACTATTTTGTCTTAAAAGAAATCTATAAATTCTAAAGTTGCGGATTTTTGAATTGAATTTTTAATTTAACAAAATCTCATGAATGTTAAGTATAATGCGGCATGGTGTGGTGGGTACAAAAAGCAACGCAGTCGTCACATTATGTATGTATGTTTTAATTTATAAGCACGAATGACACGACAAACGCAACATTAATCGTTTATTCTCAGTGGGACGCCCAATTTTTGTTTCTGGGTGTTTTACCTTCGCTTTGACTGCTGTCGAAATTGAAAGTGTTTCGCAATTAATTTCATGATTTGTCAAACAGCAAACATTGATGCTTACTTCTTAATACTCATACATTGGTGTATATATATATATCAACAAAAAGTTTTTGAAATATTACAAAAGCAAACGAAAAGGAAACATATAAATCCTTTTTAAAAGTTTTGTAAATACCGCACACAGCGTCAGCGTATAATAAAATGTGTAAAAAAGAAACCATTAAATGACTAATAATGCGATTATATTAGTCTCGATAAAGCGGCGGAAAAACCTTTCAACGCAAGTGACTCAAATTTAGTTAAAACGATTCAGTTTTCAATGACACAAATAATAGCGCAGTTGAAAAATGCATAAAAAAGAGAAAACGAGAGAGGGGAAATTTCGTCTGTGCTGACTTATTACGGCTTAATGTCGGCATCATATAGAAGAGAAAATACCTAATATACATATCGATATGCAATGATTTTATATCATTAATTAAAACATCGGAACGTGCAAAATCTTTTACTTTCATGTTATACACGTAAAAATTTTTATTGTGCATTTGTTGCAGTTCATGAGTAATGGGGAAAAATTCAAAAAAGAGGTGTTTTTTTATCTTACATTATGAGCGTGACCTTTGGCTCTTTTACAATACCAATCTGCGTGCAAGAACTTCCTATGTTTCTGCAAAAATTGAAGCCCATACCTCTTGCGGCCAGAAGAATGTTTACTACAGACGGGCAATCGGACATGGTTAAATCGATTCCCTAATTTGATGGTGATCTGATGTGTATGCATTATGATGTCTCTGAAGCTTTTTCTTGGTATTCCAAATAGGAAGGCACCACCACCATTCGATGGTGGGTATAAAAAACATATCGATTTAGGCAGTTGATTAACCGATGAGTTACTTTGAGTCCACAGTTACGAAGGCCGGATATAATGGAGTACTTTAGTTGCTTTCATGCTTTCTCATCGTTTCTCAAGACTTTAATTTCGATAGATCTTACAGCCGAACACTTTTATGTGTTGTGGCAGCTTTCATAGGAAAAATCATGAGCAGCCCTAAAGAGAAAAACGAATTTTCAAAAATTCTATTACTGCATATTTAAGAACAATATAGTCGAATATATAGACGTAAAAGTTGTTAGTAAAGATTGTACTTGTTACTAATTATAATATAATATATTCGGATGGTTCCATTGCCTTTGTCTACATTTTTTCCCAACTGAAACTTTCTTTCGTGAACGGGATTATTTTTTTTTTCTTTTTAATTTCACTTAATAAAGTAAATTCGAATTCGCTTTCACTCACAGTTGTAGAAATTGAGGTAGCACTCCGACGCTGAACATTTGTTCCTAAAGATGGCGCGCTTGGTAGAAATCAACTTAAAATTAAAATGGTCCTAATTAGTAAATAATTCAGTAAATGATATAAACTAATCTTTTTGTATATTGGTTCGGAATGTTGAATATGAAGGATCCACAGATTGATTTCAATTTTTTCTGACTTTTTTCATTTTGTTTCGCAATTTTTTTTTTGTTGGGACAAACAAATGTGAGATTATTTAGTCTGAGTTATTTCGACAGGTCAAGTAAGAGAAAGAATTGCATACAAACAAGTAAACACAAATGTAAAATTTCATATAACCACACGGACTTACTTAACGTCAACATCTTTTCACTTCGTAAGTTCTCCCCAACAAATTTGTATTTTCTTTGTATGCATAATATATCAGTGTATTTGTTATATGTACGAATGAAATGTTCACGATCTAAAGGATGGTATGCAAAGCCCACACGTTGAATATTTTTATTTTATTATAATTCTGCCAACGATAGTGATTACACTAAAGTTAACAGATTGCAGACTTTAATCGCGCAAACTTTTTTCAAGGAGACGACGCTGGCAAGCATTTTAAACGATTCAAACGTCCAAGCGCATAAACTGGTTAACGTCAAAATTTAAGTTTTTCAACAATTTCTTAATGCATAACATTAATAATAATAAAAAAACAATCATCGAAAAACTAAATCGTTATGGAAAGTACACTACGTTGCGCTTAATAACTTTATTTGCTTTTATTTCTTGTCTTTTTTGCTTTATTTCTAAGTAGTTTATTAGTTTGTTGTTCTTTTGTTTTTAGTTTTCTTTTTATTATTATTATTGTATTTATTTATTTATTTTTCTTTTGTCTTATAAGTTTGAAGATGTTCGAAAGTAATTTAAACACTCTGCCCACGCTGTGATTCCATGCATGATTATTGTGCATGCCCGACAAATATTGTTGGATGTTTTCATATAAGTCGAGAACATGTCCAAGGGGAAACATACGTGCACATATACTCTAATGTAATCTATGCATTTGCTTCTCGTAAAATTAAAAAAATTGTAATGAAGATATTAAAGTAAGCTGTGTTTGTTTTTCCCTATTGCGAAATAGCTACTATTGCCACGGAAACCTAGTCGTGTATTACATTTTGATGGTTTTAATAGATTTCAAAAATTGATAAATTGTGTTTTGGTATTATAAAATTATTAGCTTTAGGCTTTCAGAACTCCTAGTAAGTCCGCTGTTTAGGGGAGTAAAAGCGATTTTCAAAAGCAATAAGAAAAGCGACTTCACAACAGTTGTTCTCTTTGTTTTTAAAACGAATAATTTTTTTCTCAAGCTTTTTTCTTTTTTTCTTTGTATTACTTTTTATTCATAATGATTAAAATGTTTATTCAATTTGTTATCACTATAGTATTAAGTTAACCCAAAAAAAACAATTTTACTTTTTTTATGATTTTTAACTTAAAGCAACGGATATCTTCCATTTAAGTTGTAAATTGGAGTGACTTTTAATAAACAGTTTAAGCTTTAGGCTATTTGTTGGCGAACAACCAATAATTATAACATTTTTCTAAACAATGAAAAGAAAAAATAAATCTAAAAACCAGTAAAAACATTACAGTCGGGTAGAGCCGATCATCAAATACCCTACATCACTTTGGGTGATGCAGTTCTTCATTTGCTTCTCACCGTTATTGAAACAATTTTCTTTTCATTTATTAACAGGTTTTCATCTAATATTATCACATCTCATAACGTTAGCGTAACAAATTTCGTCAAAATATTTGAAAAATTGAAATCTGCCGATTAAACACAAATTTATATTTGTGCACAGACATCAGACACGCTGCCTTCTTTATCTTAAATTGATTCAAAAAATTCTTCTGAGACTTACAACTAACTACCGTACAAACTCATAGTACCTGGGAGCACAAGTAAAACAAGTAAAAAAAGATATGTATGCTTTAAGGTGTATTTTGGAAAATTTCCATCTCAGTTAATTTATTCTGATAAATGTCCATTACTAATCAAGTGAAGATTGCAAAAATATTCGAATGGATTTAGTTGTATCCGCTAGTCACGCCGCCTATAGATATCACGATTATACCGTTAAAACTTCGTCTGGAAGTATAATTTTTGTCTTAATTCTTTTTTATAACTCTTATTAGATTAACTTTGGAACAGAACGATATACGATGTACGATATATTAAATGTGAGAGCCAATACATCATTTGCAATTATACAACCAGATATCATATCAAGGGTGTGGTTAGCATTACAAGACTTAGTAACAAACTGAATAAAATAATTTTTTATTATTATTCACGATTATCTCAGTAGGAACATTTGTTGAGCATGATTTTATGCCAAAATGATCTAGTGTAAGCATAACACCACGATCATTAAAGACATAGGGTTTATCTATTTACTTAGTATTTGATTTTAATCTTACTGTTATAAGTAACACACATTTTTGAGCATCGAATAAGTCAAGTTAGATGAGAAAAAGTATTTTTGGAAAAGTTTTCTTTTAATTAATTTGGAAGAAAGTGAAACGAAATCATCCGATTAGCAAAACCTAATCATGTTCTTCTAAACATAACTATTAATTCAACCACTGTTTAGTTGTTGTTTCTGCAGACCATTTATATTCTCCGTTTAAACTAATCTTGTAAAAGTCAATTACTCAATTATCCAAGAGCTTTATTCCCAGAAAAGATACCTCTATGAAAGTCTATGGATCATTTGGAACTATTTATTTATTTATTTTTTTTATTGCATAATTGAAATATATATATATAATATATATATATATGTATATTTAAATCTTTAATTTTATTTTAAACTTGTTTTAACATGTTATTTTTAATTGTTCTTAATGCAATAGAAATGTTTTAATTTGCTAAAGTATTTTTCATTTAGAAGGGAAAAAGTTATAGTTTGCTTTAGAAAAAAACTTACTCTCAGAAAAAATGGCATATGCCCACCCAATAGTACAACAATGAGAAAATCAATCGTTCGGCAACTTTTTTAATAGTTTAACTAAACATGTGAGAAATATTCTTAATAGAAGATAATCGATGCATCAAAGACGATGAGATCTTATATAAAACGATAATCACTACAGGTATACTACGGAAACAACTACAAATATAAGCAGAGTGGAATCTATAAAAAAATATTTATAAATAAAAACAGAGAAACCTTTACGTTATGTTAAGTTAACAATTACTTAAAGCAAAATCATCAGTCAAGATGAGGGTGTTGATATTCCTTAAATTGAATCAATTTTTGCTTCGTTTTCTGATAATAAGATGAAGTTATGCTACTTTTAATGTTAAAAAGTATGCAATGAAATATTTCATAATTTGCACTGATGGTTAGGCAACAAATTATATTCAGTTTTATAATTTTTCTCTAAATGTAAAATATATTTATATAATTTTGTCATTTTTAGGGAGATTTCACTGTAACTGCTATGATTATCAAACAATCAAACGATCAATGACGAGAAACCATTATAACAGGAGATACAACCGTTTAAAGATCTATCAACTATAAATTAGTAAAATGCAAATTAAATTATCACAAGTTTGCGCTGGGGCGGGCGATCCTGAATTACTCTATAATAGCTACAGATAATAGAGTCTTTAACAACAAGTAATAAATAGACAGTGTACCTGTACAAACTAAGCACTTTTGAAACTAGTTTAGGCTTGCAAATAAGAGTTCAATATAATATTTGTTTTTTGACGTTCGTTAAGAATTTGCGCAGCTTATACGCGTTCATCCAAGCAACAAGTAGCGCATATCACAGAAAGCATCCAATTAATGTTAATTTTTTAATTGAGTCTCTAAACTCTTTAGATTGATCAACACGAAGATATACATCAAAGATTTTTGTATCAGAAAGATGAGAAACTAGTTTAATCGACCTTAAGAATAAACTTTAATTTCATAATTGTTAGTATGAAGTATGAAGTAGTGAAGTATGTTATAAACCAAAACCTCAAAATCTTTGGAGTGGCTTTCACTGAGTTATTTTCTTTATCATCCTTTAGCCAATACGGAAAATTATTGCATTTGGATTGTTTCGAATTTGTATCGTTAAACTCTTGCTTACGCCTAAGTGCAACTGCTGCTGTAAACCGTTAAAACCACGTACGCTAAAGCCTTTTTAGTATTTTGTATCAATGATGATTGTCTACATAAAATTTAATAAAAAGATATTAACAAAAAAATAATTCATATATCATGCGTAATTTATAAAACTACCTCCACCACCACCACCTTATCTGTTTGCCACCGGTCTTACACTTTACTAAATTTTCGTTAATTTATTTGAAATCGGTTCCAAAAGATTATCTTTAGCTAAAGACAACAAAGACCAGAGTCGATGAGTTCCGAACTATACAACAGATGTTTTAAAATCTCGAAATTATTTCATTCCTTTTTCTGGAACAGATTCAAACGGCAATTCTGATCCAAATCCTCTGTTGGCGGCAGTAAATCGTGATTTACTATATTCTTCTAACTCTACCGAATATTCAGCATAATATTCCTAATCTCAGTTCGGAACTTGTTCTTAAATCTTTGGCAATATAACGGTATTAGCTCTTGTTCTACTTTTCCATTTCCTATGACTTGTTGCTCACCAAGAAACTTAACTTGCAGTTGAAAACGTCAGCAACATTTAATGTCAATTACTTTTAAATGAAAAAAATTTTTCTCTTTGGGGTTGCGCGATATTTGTGTTTTTTTAGCGAGGTGAAATTGTGAAATGAACAGCAGTTAGACGGAAAATTCAATACATAATCCACAATGCAATATCTCCCGATTAATTTAAACAATTCCAATAGTAATCGCAGATCTAATAATAGCTTCAAAAGTTACTCTGAACTGTTATAGCAGATATATTGAAATTTAATTTGTGGATAAATAGTTCAATATTTCTAGGATGGCCGATATTTCAAAGCGTTCGGAGACAAAAATTTAATTTGGAATTCCATTGATAATTCGAATATATTTTCATCAATAAAGTATTTTATTGCATTTTTAATTCAGTCAAATTTACAACAACAACAAAAAAATAAAAAGACCGCTGATTTATATTGGGAGGGTAAGTGAATAACATTTGGCACAGACCATAAATCGTTACATTCAAGTGTATACACTTTTTGTTCGTAATAATATTAATTTGAATGTGTTTTTGAAATTAATCAATTTTATTTTAGATTTCAAATATAAACACGATTAAGTATTGACTTAACATTGAATCAAAGAGTAGTAAAAAAAATACAAGAAAAATATTATATACCGAGACATACTTCTACACCTGAAACAAACAGCAAATTTCAAATGAGATGAGAATACATTATGATTTGCGGTGAACTTGGAGCACCCACCCATCTTCTAACCAAAAGTGGATTTATGTATTTATTCTTCGTTTAAACGATTGGCGTAAATTTCCAATCAATATACGCTCATCATCGTATCTTAATTACGAATATTGAAATATTCAGGTCTTTTCGGGAATATTTCTTCTCCTTTTTTTTTTTGATTACGTTTTGATCAAATTCGAATTATTTTCTATCACCAAATTTACGATCGTAAAGTGAAAAACTGAACACTTTTAAACGTTCGAAGACGCAAATATACAAGAAGTAAAGAAAATAATTGAATGTCATTTTGAGATGAGATTCCGTTCTGCGGACGTTTGTGATAGATTAGCGCTGTATATTCAACATAAGGTGAAAGATTTCAATGGATCAATGAAAGCGACGAAAGAATTGAAGCTCAACGAGGGATGTTCACCTACTTTCTGACTTATATTTTTGAGCGTTACAAACCAAAAGACAACATTAATCTACAACACCTTCATGAATTAAAATCAGTTCATTTTAAGAGAACTAAAAGGAAATAAATAAAATAGCATAAGTAATAAAAAAGAAAATAATAGCACACGTGCATTATTATGTTATCTTAAGTAACAAACGCCATTTGCTGCTTATATCTTTTCATTATTATTATTATTATTTCTTTTTATTAAAGATTAATAAAATTCTGGACACAAAAGTGACTTTGAACTTTAACCATATTCGTAATTATTTAATTTTTTTCCTCGTTTAGTGTTAAATAAAAATTAATTTTTATTAATCATTATATCATGAATAATATATTCAAACACTTATGCATATACTTATGCAAACATGAAACTAAACGTCTATACCGTAGTTTAGAGTGTGAAATTTATTGGATTTATTGTACACGTTTTTTTTTTTTCTCTCTTTACAAATATGTTATTGCAAAAATATATATATATATTAATAGTATAATTTTCTAACAGAGTTATACTGTTGAATATAGTTTTGATTTGAATGTAAAACAACAAATTTTCATATCTCTATACAAACATATAATATGTTTGTAAGTTTATGAGTAATTGAAAATATTTCTAAAGTGTTTTGTCACGCCTGAACTAACGCTGTAGTAGAGTGTTTACTGAACATAATACAACACAGCTTGTATATCTTTGAATGAATAATATTTTCACAATGCAAATAGACGACTAAGATTAAGACAGCAGCAGAACGTAGAACTCCTGCTGAGTATTTCGTTGGTTTGTGAACGCAAATCTGACCATTGCCATAAGTACCGATACCGATACATCGCAGTTTAACATTTGAATTTTCGCTCTAACACTACTTTACTACGAGGAACAAACAATACCTTTCCGTTTGCATATATCTACATTCCTACGAACGTTTTAATGTTAATGTCTGTAATACGCGATATATGTATTTCACTTTTGGAATTGTGTTTTCAATTAAGTTTTCAAACAATTAATTGCGCTTTTCGATTATATTCTTGAGCGGCACATATACTTTGATAATATTAGCATATAACCTTCGTAAGCTTCTTGATTTTTTTTTCCCTATTGTTTTTCTTTTTTTTATGTAAGTAATTACTTTCAAAAAAATACCGTTGTAGTTCTATTTCTATTTAGGTATAAGTTTTAATCCTTATAGAAATCTAAGAGCTATCATTTAGCTGCGTTTTAAAAAGTGTCGTAACATAAGAAAAAGAGCTAAACTTTTACTGTCAATTTAAAAAATGCAATTACATCTTGAAATTCGGTCAATTTCACTTTTCTGTTCCCGACATGCGCCATGTTCGAGGAAAATTCTGTAAACGAGCAAATAAATGTTTCAGTAGGAGATACCGAAATTTTGATTTAAACGGTACTTATTGGTCTACCAGGTAATCCCTGTTGATATCGATCGGATAGCGATCATACTTGCTTTAGACATTAGATATAACCTCAACATTAATATATCAACTTGTTTCGATATGTTTACTGAGGCGTAGTAGCAATATATATAGACCTCATTACTGATTTTCCAGAACGTTAAACTCTGTATTCTATATATAATCTAGACCCCTTGCAATGATTTCGTTAGAAACATTTATACGCATGTGATGCGAAGCATTTAAACAAAGACATGAGATACTTGACAGCTTTTTTTGCTTCAGTTCGCCATCAATTTGATTTAGCAAGAAAAGTGCCAACAGTTCCAACAACAGTGTATTAGGTCCATCCGAAACCTACGAGTTTATGAACTATGATCCCGGCTCAACCAGTCAAAATATATTTATATCTTCTTAGTCCCATCCCTTCTTAAATTAAATAAATTTTTGTACAACAGCTCTCGCAATTTATCTATCTATCTATTTCTGCAGTCGTTTTCCTTCAAAGGCCAAAAGTGCTCATTGGCAATGGCCCTAACATTCTTATTGAATTAAAAATGCTTTAAGCGTAAAAATTTTTCAACGTAGGAAATCCAATGAAACAAGAATCGATAGATAATCCATTAATTCATAATATAACTCCTTCAAATTGGCTTTTGCAAGAGAATCTATGTGAACTTGTGCAATTATTTCTCTTGAACCTTTGTATCCAATTAATGATTTAAATAATAATAATAATAATAATAATAAAAAATTTTATCGTTTTCAAAAAGAGAAGGATGATCTATTCGTCAGTTAGTAACTATGGATGAGGTTTTTGTTTCCTATTATATAATAATAATATGTTGCTGTAGCTTACTGCAGAGTAGATAGAACCCGATTTTTAAACTTGAAAATGATCACAATGATCAACATTTCGAAAGCAGTTTATCGCATCAATTTTTTGCGATGATAAATAAATTTTCCTAATTAATTAACCCGAAAACTGTAAAATAATAGCCTCCTTTTACTATTAGTATCCCCGTGCTATTATTTTATTAATTTCAAAATAATTTTATTCCAAAAATTTCTTTATCATACCAGATATTTAACGACATAAACTTCTTTAAAAATATTCACCACTTCAATCATCTTCAGGCTTAAAAGCCGATTTCTGTCTACTCTGCTGTTATCCATAGTTACAAATTTTTCTTCGAAAATGATGAAAATTTTTATTCGAATGTTGATCTAAGTCTAACCAGCAACAATTTCTTTTTTATTTAATCATCTGTCAAATGAAAACTCATTCATTACATAATTCTCCAATTGCTTTTATTTTTCATTTATTTTGAAATAGAAAAGGGGGCGAAAATATTAATGATATGTTTAAGTTTAATTGTTTGACAAATCGGTACTGTTTTCTCGTAAAGGCCACGAATGTTGTTATGAAATTTTTGAGTATAAAGATATATATTAGAAATTTATATATTGTATTTTAGATTTATATTTACATATTTTCGGGAAGAATATTTCTAAAAAAAAAAAAATAAAGAGGACACTATTTATTTTAATCACAATATAATTCTGAGGAAGAATCTCAGTTCACGTAATGTCTATAAAATTTCGCAAATATTTTCTTCTCTTGTCAGAATCTTGCGCTTAGATAAAGTAAATTTTAATTTGAAGAAAAAAGAAAACATCAAAAAAAACATCAACCAGTTCTGTGAAAAAGTATAAGTCTGAATATACAATAAAAAAACATAACAACACGTACAACATTTTGCACTTGTTCTTGTCACATCATCTTTTGAGACACAGTGAAAACTACCTTAGGTGAGCTAGCACTGAGTCATGATGTTATGTGTACACATGTTGTCTAAAAATTAGGTTTACTTAAAATGAGAAAAAAAAACTAAATTCCCATTAAAACGAATTTTGAATACTCTATTCTAACTCATTTCGAAACTAAAAGCAGTATTAGAACGACTTTTGTATATAACGATCTTTCAGTGAATCTATGACGAAATTCTTTACGTGTTTAATATATTAATTAAATTGTTGTTCAGCAACTGAAATCATTAACTCGCGACGCCTTATACTATGTTATGCCACAGAAATATGGAAGATTTATAGGTTTTGCCAAAGGTGCCCTATTTTCGTTCGTTATAAGGAAGAGAAAGAAGTGGAGAGAGAGGGAGAGGGTTGGGGGCGGTTGGTATAACACAATATTCTTAAGTAACCAGATAATCAGCTATTAACCTTTGCCTAACTAACATGCAAAATCTGCCAAGCAGCACAATGAATTAAAGCTTTCAGTTTATAGCGTTTCCCAAATATTTTCACATACACTAATAAAAGTCAGCCGATAAGATGGCTAAGATTTGAGACCGAGGCCTGGTTGTGACAGCTTTTTATGCAATGTTATACCAGGTAATGATAGTTAGCGCTTTCATTGGAATTTCTATTGCGATAAAGTATAAAAAATGTATAATTTTACATGCTCAAATCCACTAATTTATTAAAAAGAAAATCTTTGAGGTCATTTTATAATGAGTGTGGTTTGCGAATTTTCTCGAATAAATATTTGACAAAGATGACATTATATTCTGTAAATCTCATGCTAAAATTAAATTATTGAAACTACAAAAGCGTGCTATGGAAGTGTAATGTTCATTTCGGTGGTCTACAATAACTTCCGAATAAGTCTATCATTCATATTAAAGCAATTGAGTTTTCGGTTTGTCAATGGCATCACAAAAGCTTTAAAAGATTAGTTTTTTTAGCACTTTTGTGTTCGTTATTGTTGTTGTTTTCATTAGTAAAGAGCGGAGTCATACTATATATGTGTCTTTCAGAAATTTTGGAACACTTTCGCCAAATGTTGGTTACGCAGAGAAATACGTATAGAGCCATGGATACGTTAACAGTAGTGATTAAAACTGAATCCCAATGTAACATTTATAAACATATAATTAGAAGGTTTTTCTTAGTTAACAGCATGATTTAGAAAGAAAATATATCTCACTACAATATTTATCGTTAGTGTTTGTTTTGAGGATTTATGTGTAGCGATGTGCTCAGGATAATTCACCACTGATGCCGAAACCAAGGAAAACTGCTATTTCCACTGTCAAAACAATTCGCCGCGAAAGAAAACGAGACCGATTTAAGGCTTCTATCATAGGGGTGTCGCCATAAAACACGACACATTTGTAAAATAGAAGGTGAAATGCAAACATTCCATGAGACAAATAGACATTTCAATCAATCCAACAACAAAGTAACATTTCGATATGTTCGGGAAGGATTATAAATTATTGATTATTGCAAGGAAAGATCACAATTTTGGAATGATTAGCACAATATCTTGATACTGATTCCATCGAAAATTTATTGAAACCCGCTAGAGTGACGATTGATTAAAAAAGTTTAACAATAACGGATAAGCTTCGAAAAATAATCAGGAAACAGTAGAATTGTAACATCTAAGGAGTCCTTTGAGAAGCTTGTCGAAACCATAAGTCGCAATTCGTCATAAAAGACGGGAATATTGAATGAGAAATAAAAAACAAACAAAAAAATTAAATTTTAAACACGACGATTTAGTGCTAATTCTGCGCCCATAGAATTTTCATAGCCTCGGATTTGTTTTTATTGTACTTTTTTTGTTTCAATCAAACTGTACGTATCTTAAATTACAGACTAAAACGAAAGTAAATTTTTTACATTTTTTTTTATAAATCGTTTAGTTTATTATACCCACCGAAGGTAAGTGGTAGATTCGTTTTGTCAGTTTGTTCGTAATGACCAGAAGAAAATTTCAAAAACGCCACAATATATATATTTTCTTGATCAGCATGAAATTGAGAATCAGTGGCAAACACTCTTCTGGCCGTAAAAATGAGGATATCGACTTTAAATTTGGCAGAAACATTGAAAGTTTTTGCATGTAGGTTGCTGTTAAAAGAGGATCATATCGGTCCCCGGTCACGCCTACTCTATAAAATAAGCTAAAAACACATCTGCTTTCTAGCTACTTTGCTTAATGCTCATAGACTGCAAAATAAAAATTTCCACGGTGTTCCATAAAAATGGTAAAAATCTGCCACACCCACCTATTAATATTTAGTTTTTTTCCGTCTTTTTTTAAGATAAAGATGGTGGGTATAAAAGATTCGGCATAGTCGAATTTCATTTCTTTTCATTTACATTTCATTTCCACTTTGCATAAATGATTAAAAGTTGAAATACCTGTAATCGTTGTCCATATTTGTCTTCATCATCACATTTCTAATCTAATTACATATGAGTTCAGCTTGATAGTTTAAGATATTTATGCCAATTTTGGTTAAACAAGTCATTTTTTTCATGACCATATAAAATTATCGGAAAAATTTTATAAATTTTTTTATTCTCTTCTTATGGATAACGTCTTATCTGAACCACACTAATCTTAACGGAAAACGATAATTAATTACAATCCTTAGTTACTTGCATGTTTATAGGTGTTATCTACTTTAATTGCTTACAAAAGCCACAAGAGAGATACGATTAAAGCGGTGGAGTCTTCTCTAAAGATGTTTCAATTATAAGCGCTACACATTATTTTTGTGCAGATTTTAATTCTGATTGTAAGCGTTAATAAATATGTTCAGAGGAAAATAAATGAGTTAAATCGAAGTTAACACAGATTCTCCAAATAATTGAAGTATTGTGACTAGTAATTTATGTGTTAATAGACTTTTCAAATTAACAAAAAAAAAACTATATTCGGCTAATATTGAATTATTAGACTTTTGCGTTCGTTTGCAAAACGTCATCATCTGTGTATCATCTTGTTTGTAACATTCACAAATACATAACAGGAACTTCTAGACAATTTAGCCATGGCCATCTATGTGTAATCTGCAGTTGAAACAATTACAGCCGCGGAAATTGACATAAAAAGTTGGCAGCAGTGTAGGGCGATAAATCAAACTTAACAATGGGCATGGCTCAACCGTTGGATTACATATAAGAGATTGTTATATATTAATCAGTTGCAGTACAGTAATCGTGTAAATGTTAAAATATGTATTTAGTAGGACCATCCAACATTTCAGTACGAAACCACTACGCTGACCGTTATGAGCTGAAATTTCTAAAGTATAACCCATGTGAGACAGTGATCGAAAACATAACCCTAATATTTCCTAAGATTAGCTAAAAAATTAATGTAATAAAGATCCTCATTAGCTAACTGAAATGACTCAAATAAAAATATTTTTTGTCGTTCTTTTGAAATGGTGAGTATCGAAGAAGAAATTAAGGCTAATATAGATTCCGCTATTCCGCTAAAATAAAGAAAAAAGTTTAAGCAATTTTAAGTTATGTAAAATATAATTGAGCTGATGGCCTTATTTTATATATATATAATCAAATAATTCGAATAGTTTTCTTTGGAAATTATTCGTTTGTATGAACTAAAGTCTGTGTAATAAAATACTGTTATAAGAGAAGGAATTATTGTTTAATTTCTCACCATTTAAGGCAAAAATAAACAATTTTTTATAAATAATCATGTGATCAAACAACTGTAATTGAATAAAAGCCTGCCTGCTTATGAATTGCGAGTCTGAGATCTGAAGAGGGTCACAGAAAAATAGGGATATATTGGACTCAGGCTTTCGTTTATAATGCTTAGGAATGCGCAGCACAGATCTCATAAAATGTACACAATCTTTAGCGTAATATTCAAAATTGTATTTTTTTTTTGTCTGTCTACCGCTTTTTGCTGAAAAGCTCACAGATGGACAAATTACAAAACAACTCCGAAACTTGACGTATATGTTTTGAACTATTGGCTACAGATTGAATTTAAGAATAGACATGATCCGCATACTACATGTAAGTGACTAAAGTTATCATATCGAACTTACAGTAACTTTTCATATTAAGTATAGAAATGGTTGACAATCCAATATTATGCAAGATCATCTAAAAGACGACCGTAATTATCGGCTATATCTGAAACACCCACAAAATACTTTACATTAACTTGAGATAGTAGGTGGCAGTTATATAATAAACCTTTCTTAGCTTTTTTTTATATCAGCAACGATATAAAATCGATGTTTTAATTATTTTTCATAATAAAAATGTTTCAAAAAAAAAAAAAGATAAAAATAAATAAATAAATAAAAATAAGCATATGTATTAAAAAACAAATTTTTATCTTTGGATCAGCGAACGCTTCATTGCTTAGTGCCTTTGCATCTTTTCTGCATAAGCTTGAACTAAATCTAACCACAACCGTTGAATAATAATTACGAGCATATATACTACGATCAATAATTATTTTATGATTTTGTTTTATGATAATCTTAATGAATCTGTCATAAATTTTTGTAAAAATTGCTAACATTAAAATATATGACCGTTTGCTGCGGCTTTAGATAGATTTCAAACAAATTTGAACAAAAATAAATAAATAAACATATATTTGTATATATATTATTAATGTTGGATTTTATCTAAGTGAAGCACACAAGTTTACATGTCTAGTGAACAGAAAAAATAATTTCTTGCAAATATATACGTATAAAGCACGCTTACCAGGATGAATAATCAATTAACGGACAGTGGTTGTGATATAAATTAATTGCGCACGATATTTTAATGTCCAACGATTACTATTTTTTTTTGGAAAATTCTTACAAGTTGAAGACAAAAAAATTGCAGTTTAATAAAAAATTTTAATTATATTATATTTTTTATCACTCCATTTCGGTGTGATTGCAAAGTTTAAAGGGGTTGTAAACTTAGAAATTATCATTCATCAGAAAAATTTCAAAATTAAAGGAATATTCCATCCTTACTTTAAAAAAAAATTTCTTTTTTATCAGTTTTAACTTTTAAAAAATAAGAAAATTATATTCAGTTGTGCCGAATCTTTTATATCCACCATCTTTACCTTACAAAAATGGGGAAAAATTAAATTGTAATAGGTGGGCGGGGCAGTGAAAGAACTTTCAATGATTCTGCCAGATTTCCACACAATATCTTCATTTTTACGGCTGGGAGAATGTTTACCACAGTCATTAAATAGTTAAACAGCCAGAAAGATGGACAAACCTACCGACGAATATATCTAGGTGGGTTACGAATATCAGACTGATCCAGAATATATATATTTTATGTGGTTCCAAGAGCATATTTCTTAAATTAGTGCGCATTTTTTGCACATCCAAAAATTCTAAGTCTAACCTGTCTTAAACTCAATAGTAAAGGTTTTCAACTCATTTCAACAAATCAAATTTGTATCAAACTGGAATTCGTTGAAGAAGCGCTAAATATTTTTCAGACTTTCTGGTGGATACATTTTTCGAGATGTTTCAAACTGTTTGTCTATTTTGAAATGAAACATTCGCCGTGAAAGAATTAACAAAATTCTCTTATTTTATTAAAACACACAAATACAATAAATTAAATCATTGTAGTTTAGTATAAAAACGACTAAATATTTTGCAAATCACTTTCAACTGAAACATAATCTTGGTAAGATAAACTTTGCAGTTTTCATTGTTTGAGTTTTAGATTCAGTTAATTGTAAATTATTGCCACTTATAATCATTTTAAGCTGTTGTGGCTTGGAATACATCTTCAGCACCCTAAGTGTGTGGTCCGTCAGGTGCAACAACGTTTTGAGCTTGCTCTCGAAACCTGAATTCATCTTTGTTTTTATGTATGATTCGCTTAGGTGGGAGCATAGTTCGCACCTGATTGACATTTTCTACAGGCTTTTTCTACAGGCTGCGACTTACATACATGAGAATTAATATTAATACAACAAAAATTATAAGACCAAACCATGAATTAATAATGCACCTGAGGATTGGATTTGCCTCCTCATCTGCAGTGTAATGGTAATCTTTTTTTGCATAATCCGTTGCAATCTTTTGATTTCATGCACGCGCTGACTGAATCATTCTTGGCTGCTGAATAAGAAAATAAGCCTTTTATGAATTTCCATAGATTTGAATCTGATGATTCAAAAATCAGATTTCTACAATAATCGGTTGCCTATCAGAGTCAATTTAAACATTTTGGCCGCATTTCGAGAGGCAATTCTTCACACACTACCTGCATCGAAATACTTTATTGACCTAACGTGTGAAATGTTTACGTGAATGTTCTTTTTTGCAAATCGTGAATACATCTTTCGCGTCAATTTTTAAATCTAAAAATTAGTACATTTGCTTGCTAAATTCTATCTAATTATGCAAAAAAAGATTACTATTACAATGCAGATAAGGCGGCTCAGGTGCATTATTAATTCTTGGTTTAGTCTTATAATTGATTGTATTAATATTAATTCTTATGTATGTAAAACGCAAGATTGAAAAGCGTGTAGAAAAGGCCAATCAGGTGCAAACTATGCTCCCACTTAAACGTATCATACATAAAAACAAAGTTGAATTCAAGTGTCGAGAGCAAGTCCAAAAAGTTCTGGCACCTGACTACCCACCGACTAGGGTGCTACAGATGCGTTCCAAGCCACAACAGATTAAAATAATTATAAGTGGTAATAATTTGCAATCAATTGAATCTAAGGTTAAAATAATGAAAAAAGCTTTACATTTTTTCAATGGAAGGAAAAAAAAATACATGTGCTCATCGTCTTCGATAAGCATCGGGTCTATAAGGAACACGATCGACCAGCCGCTTTAATACCACCCGTAGTACACAGTTCGCTGAATAGAGATTTAGTTAATTGTTCTACATCCTTGATACCCGTTTGTATCAGCCGCAAACACCCTGGAACCAAAAATAGCTAAAATAAAAAAACTCGCCAGAAATGATCATTGTCTTTCATCACGACAAAGTCGGACCACACATACCCCTCTGATGATCTCATAAAAGTTAAGGGAGCTTGACTGGGCGGTACTTCGATTGACATTCTGCCTTGTGGGGAGATCTAACCTCATACGACTACCATTTCCATATCATCGTTGTTGTTGCTGTTGCTAATGTTATTTTTGCTAATTCTATATGCATGTACCTAATAAAGAAATTATAGAAATAAATATAATAGGGATAATAATAAAAATAATAGATACTAAAATACTAAGATAACAAACCAGTAGGGACACAATATTGATAATTATATAGTAAAGATACCAACAGTAAAGATGATAAAGATAATAGAAATAGTGAGAAAGTGGTAGAAGTAATAAAACTAATAATAATGATAGGGATACTAAACATAGTAAAAGAAAATAACAAAAGCAATAAAATAATAAAAATAACGAAGGAAATTATATTCGGCTATGCCGAATCTTTTATATCTATCACTTTTATCTTACAAAAATGGGGAAAGACTAAATTGTAACAGCTGAGCGTAGCAGTGGAAGAACTTCCAATGTTTCTGCCCAATTTCAAATCAACATCTTTGTTTTTGCCGCTGGGAGAATGTTTACCGCAGGCATTAAATATACGTTTAGGTGGATTCTGAATTTCATACTGATCAAGAATACGTATATTCTATGTGGTTCCAGAAGCATCTTTCTTAATGTTACAAACATTTTCACAAAAATAATTAAATTTTAATATTCTATTTATAACGAGTGAACGAGGTCGATCCTTTTCATTTTTGCACAGAGAATACGGGATAGCTGGGGTAATCTTTTTAGAAATTTTTCTAATTCTATCGGCTATGGTTTACGAGTAACTGGCAAAAATCAATTTTTTCTTTTTTTGCTTCCAAAAGCAGAGATGTTCTTAGTTTATGTCGTACTAGAGGCGTGTCCTTTGACCGATTTGGCCCATTTTCAATGCCAACCTGCATGTAAGAATTTTCAATGTTTCTGCCAAATTTGAAGACGATACCTTTAATTTTGCGACCAGGAGAATGTTTACCACAGACATTACACAGACTGACAGACGGATCAACGGACATTCTTAAATCGATTCTAAATTTGATGCTAATCAAGAATATATATAGCTTTGTGGGCTCCGAAGTTTCCTTATGGTAGTTACAAACCAAATAACCAAATAACAAAATGAAATATATCCTATACCTTCGGTGGTGGGTATAAAAGATTTCTGATATGTACGTCGCATTTTACATCTACATCTATTATATTGAAGATCCTAAGTTATTGAAAAGATATACAAGTCTTGATTCCTTATGGTTTATTGGAAGATTTCATCAGATAAGTTGAATCAAGTTCTTTCTGTAACTTCTGCTTCTAAAAAATTATTGCGAGCGTTACTTGTAGTATACTTTCATCTTTGAAATGCCAGTCTATGTAAGAAATGTATGATCCTCTAACCTCGCATTTCATTTATACACAAAATAGTTTCCTGCGATTTTTAAGTGTTTTACGAATGTTCGCGATTTCAAGATTTCACTTTAGAGACGGACAAATACGAATTAATTAATCGGCACTGAATTTCTCATTAGAAGATATCTGTTTCATAACATTTCTCTGTTTCAAGTTTCCATTTGACCTTGGACGGCTTGAAGAATTCTAACAATTGTTAATGACGAACTTAACATATATCATCATCCACATTTATATGTGCTTATCGACACCGATGTTTATTATAAACTTATTGCAATATTCTATACTGTATCGTAAATTAAACAATATTTTACGAGAACTTTACTTAATTGATAAGCTATATGCATACAAAGAAAATCTTTCTTTTTCTTGCTATGAAACGGGTAAAAAGAATAATATGAAAAATGAGAGAGTGAGAGAAAGAAAAAGTAACCTTAAGCAACCTCGATAATGTTATTTTTACTATGTATATAGATTTTGTTATATTTTTTTACAACGTAAAAAAAAGAGGCATTAAGTATGCTATGTTTCAACAAGAACAATACTACTAATTTCAATTTTCCTATTTTAGTTCTGGACCTTTTACTCATTTATAAGAGTAAAATGTTCAATATAGTCATCGTGAGTAAGGCACACTGTTTTGCTGCTAACTTATAGACCTTTAAAACATTTCGCATTAACAAACTCGTTACTGTACTTTTCGCAGTAACTTGTCGTCTCTCTGTTACTCACTCCAATCACGCATCAATCATTCTTCAGGCCTTATGCTCTCGAACACTAACTTGTTACATACGATCGTTTATCGAATTCGTATTCACGTTTGTATAATCAAATTTTTTCGCGGTTTGTGAAGTGTTAAAAAGAAATTATTAGCCTTATTCTGAGCAATCTCATTGACACACCATTGATCATCCGTTTGTGTTAAACGAATGTTAAACTCATATTATGACGTTTTTTCTAGTTTTCGTATTCTAATGTAAATTCACTGCTGTGGAGATTTAAAAAAAATCTCTCTAGTCTTTCACAAGGCATATGTTATAATAGAGTAAAGTAAAAAAAGAAAATATTTGTAACTAGTGTGAAGTTAACCTACAAAATTTTGTCAGGTTTCTGTATTTGCTAAAAATGTCTTCGCTACGATAATTAATAATAAAGCGACATGGAAATATAAATAAAATTATTGTAGAAACTAAACAAAACAATAGAAAATACCAACAGAAATGAAAAACTAAATCATGCCTTATATTATAAAAAAAGCACGTCCTAAGCCGCGTTTCTTCTCTTCTTCCAAAACAACGATATGACGTAATGTATGGATGGGTTCAAAAGATTATAGAATTCTTTCCACATGGAATTCATATTTGATCAGAAAGATGGGAAAATGTAGCGGGTAACGCTGGGCAATGCTTTAAGTAAAATTTATTTTATACAATTTTTGGTTTTTCTTTTTGTTGACAATCAATTTTATTACAAGACCTTTTGAAGAGTGTTTATACACTGTTGCGCTGACTTGTAAACATGGTTTTTTCATTATACAATGTAAACGAATAGTAGGTATTATATGTACTCCTTATGTATACATTTCTAACAAACCTTTTTTTGAGTGTTGACAACTGTTGGAAGATTTTGTAAAATTAAAGAAAAGAATCTGCCAAAGCCTATTTCTATGTTCTTTAAATGCTTCTATTCCCCAGGTATACATTTGATAGTTAATTTATTCAGATTCAGAACATATAGGAGCCAAAATTCAAGTTCTGAAATTATGAAACAATATTGTTACCTGTTCCATATTCAAACATAAAATTTTTCCTCGATGTAAATCATGGAAAGAAGTTCTCAGGTGAAAAGTTCACATATTTAGGTAAAGAAAAATGTTTCAGGAATTAATGTGATATATAAAAGATATTGTTTTTTCATTGCTCATTAATATTTTGACATAATTTTAGTATGTGATCATAATATTTGTAATATGAAAGAGCCCTTTTCTTGACACTGGTGACACTTAATGAAGCACAAGCAAAAGTGAAGTAAATCAATGAAAGCAATTTTCTGACATTTCATATATATAATGTAATTTTTTCCCTTATTTTTGCTTTAATTTGTTATGTTAACAAAAAATAACAGCATAGCATTGAGATTGGAGAGTTTTGCGCTAGAATACCAAATTTGAGATTTTCTCTCTAATCAGATCATAGCCAAATATAATTACAGGGTTAACAGACGCTCATATAGATCATCGATCATAGATCATAGCCAAAGATAATCACAGGGTTAACAGACGCTCATGTATATTTAATAAATTATAAAACATCGTGTTAATAAAAATGTCATGCACGAACACGCACAATGAACTGGCTGACTGAAAAGAAGTTTAAAATGGTTCTTCACTGCTTTGTATTTACATTTTACAGTTACAGTTATTTCTGTAGCTTTGCTAGATTTAGGTAGAAAGACAATGTATTTATTAGAGTCTGTGTTGTGTGTATTTTTTCAAGCAAAGTTTCGTGTCATCTAATCAAAAAAAAAAAAAAAAAAAAATTAATATGTTTTTGAATAAGTGCGCGAAAATATCTGTATTGAGTGTGCATTTAAACAATTTAACGACTAAGCTTTGTTCTGTCATATTAAAACATTTTCTTTCCATTTTGATACTAAAAATTATTAATATAATAATAAAATATAAAAAATTATTAATAAATAAAATTATAAAATAATAAAAATTATTAATAATATAAATAGTGTTGCTCAATCAATGGGAACGTAATTGTTTTTATTAATAAATTAATGACCCATAAAAGAAAAATAATTATGAATAATTCCCCAGAAAGTTCCCGTTAAGAAAAGGATTCAATAGATTGGCAAATTTTGTCAGTATCTCGATAGAATAAATCTAAGCAACCCAGTCGGAGTTTAACTCGAATAAAAATATTAACAATAGGAAATACTAATAATGGTAATTATTATGAAGTAGCATTTTTCCTAAAGCCGCCAGAAACTGTAATTCCTGACGCATTAGATATAGAAAAGACGATTTGCGAATTTTGCAACTATTATTGCTCCAAACGAGTTCAATTTCAAAACCACGAATAACGGCAAAATTCAAATACTGACTAAATCTATCGAACCTATCGATTCTTGTAGGAAGCTAATAAATTATTTGTGCAATGAATGTATTCAATTTCACACATACCAGATTAAAGAATGATGTTGATATCAAATACGATATTGAAAGATAAGTCTCAAAGTATACGATGTCTCCAACATATATCGCAGATTCATTAAAGAAACACTGCTAATCTTTTATGTAGATTTGGAACCAAGCGAGTGTGATAAACATAAGTAAAATACTTAAATCACTGTATTAAGAAAGTCAAATGTGGATTGGATCACTATACTAAATATTATATTAAAAATGATGATACTTCCGAAAATATGTTAATTGTCATCCAACCAATTATATAGGTTGTTCCATATAACTGCAAATTCTCAAAAAGAAATTCCAAAAATCTGCTCCGCACAGATCACTGAATAAGCATAATATTTATTATTCATTTAATAAAGAGGAATTTCCTTTGCTTAATAATCAACACTTAATTACACATAGTATTGATACGATTAATTATAACATTGACTTCCCTAATCATCAATGATCTCATATATTCAAAAATCCTTATCTTTTTTCAAAAATTGAAGACTATTAAAAGGCAGGTTGAGTTGACGACTATCTTACCAATTTGGTGACATTCTTAATCTCTAAATTACGCAAGGAAGTCTCTGAATCAGTATACAGAATGCCTGTGGTCTTTCGAGTTACAACCATGAAATCGATATTTTTCTGCATCTAAATTTCATCGTCATTCTTCTTATATTAGAGACTCTTTCGACAAATCGGTCTCATTTCAAAATCAATAGATGTAACCTTATCACTGTCAATCACTCTGATGATAGAGTTTACGGTAGCTCCGCGATGCTAGGAAAATTTATTATAGAAAAACATTTTCAAAAGATTCTTAAAGTGAATTGCAACGCTTTTGGTATTTCAATCTGCGCTAGTTATTTTTCTCCGCGGTTTTCTCTTTTGATTAAGAAATTTGTTTTTGTTTTTGGCGATTTTAATACCAAACATCAATGGTGGGGTCTAGGCAAATACGTCCGAAAGGAAGGAATTTCTATAAATAAATCTGTAATAACAAATATTATGTTCTGTCCACTGCGAGACCCACATATTGACCATCTTGATCTGCGAAATATTCCTCACTTACTGGATTTCGCCATTTACTTTGATGTTCCCACTAGTGTACTCCATATTTACGGCAATGATGACCTCAGTTCTTATCACTCTCCACTGAACTTCAACTTCAAGGTGATTCTTCACAACCTCAGAATTAATTTTAATAATTAATTAATTAATATCATATCCTCGCTCGTAAAACTGATATTGAGGCTTGTAGAGATAAGATCGATAACAATTTATACCTTAATCTAAATTTGCAAAACTCTTTTGAAATTGATGTTGCGGTAGAAGATTTTATTAATCTTATTCATCAAGCGGATTTTATAAATAAGTTCACTCGAACCTAGATATGACAATAATTACGTTAGTCTTGAAATAAAGCAAATGGAAGAAGAGATTAAGAACATAATGGCAAAACAGTAGGAATCTTCTAGATAAATAAAAAGAATTTGAACAGAACCAAGAAGAATCTGCGCTTACGTCTAATTGAAAGAATAATTGAATAAATTAATAATTAATTAATCAACATTAACTCCGGCCTGCTTGATGAACATTACTCCATCCATTTAAAACCATATACATGGATATGTTTTCTACTTCTTCCTTAGTTATAATACATTTTTTTGTTTGCTTTTTCATTGTTATCAAAAGAAAAATATTTTTTAACAAGACAAACAAATAAATAAAAAATAATAATATAAATAAAAAACTACTCTTGCAATTCTTTTTAAAATTTACCGAACTTCACTACTTAAGGACATGTGCGCACCCAAGATTAGTATAAATTCTTATTGTAGACATAATTTTGAGTTCGTATAATTATATAGAAAATACTGCCGAATCGTATAAATATATATATATACATATATATGATGATATATACGATGTACGCCATATACGTGATAAATGATACATATGTATGTGTGAACGCATCACCTTCGCTCCATTTTGCAGTCAAGTATCGTACATAAGCATATAATGGCTTTTAAAAAATTTAGTGTAAGATGAATACAACTTTTTGTATTTTATACTAAACTAGTTAGAAATTATATATCTTGACGCAAACATATTTCAGTTTAACACATTGTTTTTTATAGAAAGTTACGCCTGCCTGTCAGCAAAAGCATAATTTTAAAAATGGAGTGAAAAAAAGAAAAAACGAAAATCATAAACATGATTTCTGACATACATATTCAACTAAATTTCATGTAAACATGGCCATATGTTTATGTGGCTTATATAAGAAACAAGTAGCTAATAAATGCTTGTCTGTTGTTTTTGTCAGCCAGTCAATAGGAGCCAGAGTAAGTCTATATTTTCGCCCTCAGGCAAGTTAAATTTTTTTTTAAGTCTTCATCAGCTAATATGATAAAGATAATCAAAAAAACCTATATCACTGTAGAGGGACGTATAAACAAATACACTCACATATTTATCTGCGTAACACTTCACTAAAGCAGTTTCTTATATATAGCAACTTCTTATAGTTGTCGTCTTAAAATATGTGTAGCGCACGGCAGGTATTTACCAGATGTCACATAACAAAACTGCAAAAATATTTTCTTAATCTTGACTTGTTAGAGTAACTGAAATAAAAACCTAACTCATGGCATGTAAAGCCTTGAAGATACAAGCACAGACTAATGAATCGTTTTTAAGACTCCTTTTTTTGTTGTACGTTTGATTGATTGGTACCATTTAAAATCAGACTTGTTTAGTCTTTGCTAGAGAGTTATAGGAGATAATTTTTTTATTTTTTGTTAACAGAAGAAAATTAAAAACAAAAAAGGCTAGTTTGTTGAAGCGTCAAGTAAGGAAAAAGTTTAGGAACTCGTAATAATCGAGCGCACACAAATATCCATACCCTCTAAATAGAGTGTGAAAAATGACGTGGTTAAAGAGATCGGAAGAATATGGCTGATCGTAAGGGAAACCTTGGTAAAGTTTGATATAAGGGGGCGCGCTCCGATGTTTCGTGTGCTATAGATATGTTGCAATCAGCTTTCCCTAATCAAAACCTAATCTTCGCTCGCGGGGACAAACAGGCAGGGACACACGCACACACCCTCGCGCATACCCACACATAGATATACACAAATACATGCACATTTATAGGCATACACCACCATTGATAACTTGGCCACGCACAATTGTGGAGTACTTTTTACCAACAATAGAGCAACCATCCAGAGCTAAAATAAAACCAGCAAGGTTAACAAGGGGACATTATGACAAGGAAGGAATTTCAGTCAAAATGCCGAACAAAGAACGTCGAAGCGCCGAATGAAATACTAAATAATTATTTTATTACTTTTAATTTTTATTTCATCAACTGCTTTTTAATATCTGGCCGCACTTCTTTACACGCACAACTTATTCTTCAAACTTGGCACGTGGAAAGACAGCTACTAGTTTTGTTAAAAAAAACATGGTAAGCTTGACAGATTGCTATCATGAGTTTAACGTGAGCACCGCACGTGCTGTGTACCGCTTGATCTCACGATGTACCTAAGGACGGGATTATTTTTCAGCCAGGAAACAAAGAATTCTCTAAGCTTGCTGACACTGTCAACATAGTATAAAGAGCTTCCACGTTTGGGAATCCTGACCTGACAGCTGCATTATGTGTCTACACCTCTAATAGAGATTATTGCAAATGATGCTGATGTCATATACGTAGGTGAATACCCAAGTTAAACCCAATACTAGCCGCAGAAAAAAGTGAGGCGATACTAACGAGGGACAGAATGTTGTTCCAATCGTCAAAAGTAGAGATCGATTGATACTATATTGAATTTAATTCTAATATTAGATATCTTGGAATATAGTCCGATACTGCTTTAAAGTTCGTGGGACGTTTTATAAAACTATCAAACATTGCCAGGCCAAAACAGCCCAGCGAAAACGAATATCCAGCGTTGCCTATGATCAACTAATGTATGCTGCGCCTATTTGGGCACAGAAAGTGCTGCAAAGCAAATATCTTTCATGTAAGTTTGAAGCAATTTAACGTCTTTGTAGATTGAGAACGGTATAAGGCAACCGTACAGGTACCAATCGCGTTGCTGCGAAAATCAGTTATATATCCACAACGGAAGAAAAGAGGAAAAAACAGACTAAAAACAGCTATTCGATAGAATGTAGTAACCAAGTGGCAATAGCAATGTGTTTGCATGGAAACTTTTTGACTTATCTCTGGCGTTTTTACCTGAAAGGAGATGCAACCTATATGACAATCTAAATGATCATACTGTGCATAAGGTTTTTTTTTTGATACTATTTAAAGACTATAAATTTTGGACCATCCATTACACATATAACGTTTCGATTTTCATCTGCTGCCAAACTTAAAATAATCCCGTCATAAGACGTACCATAAAATGAAGAATTATAATAGACGGCGTCGTGTATAATAAGCATCCCAAGAGAAATTATTGCTAAGAGAGGTCAAAAGAATTGATAAATTATTAGGAAAAACCTGTTCAAATCTCACCAAATATATAAATGTTGCAAAAAATTTGTCATAGAGAATGATTGCACTACGTTTCATTTCAAGGCCATAAGTTAAAGTTTTTGTTCCAATGCGAGCATGTTTGCCTTGGGTCCTATGCTATCAGTATAACATTGAAAAATTAAAAAATTGAGCCAACGAATGGTTAGAAAGAAAAATAATGTTCTTTTCGGAAATATATGGACAAATTACTTGAAATGCAAAAGAAACTTGTAAATTCTACTTTGAGCGAAACACTTCGAATATTTCTAAATTCTTTTTTCTTGCAAAACTTGCAGAAAAAACTACATAAAAATATTTGCTTAAAAGGTCGTAAAGTTAATTTGATATTGTGTTGTTGCATTATATTTAAATCAATTTAATTAATTGCATAGAATTCTACACGAATTTCGAACACACTCACGACGTAAAAGAGTTTTCTAGCGTAGTGCTGCCACTTGGCCAAGTTTATCATGTTTACTCGAAGTGAATAAGCAAATAAAAAGGTCAATTGGTGTCACACAGGTATGTGGTAAGAATTGATTTACACCAAATTCCAAAAAAAATTTTAGTAGATTGTTTGCCAAAACCTTGAAAAAATAAATGGTATAAGAATTGTACATGAAACCGAAATCAGAATTTTAACTAAGCGCACGTTGAAGAAAGAAACATGAAATATAACATGAAATATAAAAAAAGTTTTATTCGGTTGTAATTCTTATAAAGATGGAGATAAATTATATTTGCCGTCCCATTAATAGTTTCCAGAAAAAAGCTTCCTAAGTCCTAATTTAAATTGTTATGTTCATCTGTTACATGAATATTGGGTGAACTGAATGAAATTGTTATGAAGATCATTTTACCTATAGACCATAAGATCTTAGTCGGCCTATATGTTTGCAATTATCAAAGAAAGAAAAACAAACAAAATTTGCTTGGCTTAAGGTGTAAATGTGAATTTTAAGCAACTTCTTAGCCGACAAAAGATAATTGTTTCAATCTAAAGAACATAGTCAATTTGAAATACCATAGGATTATCGGGGGTTAAGATTAGAATGCTACTTTGGGTACCTAGTCATATCGATTTATTGGGAAATGAGCAAGCTGATCGAGCGCCAAACTCTACTGCTTCTGCACCTCTAATTATGGACGAAGTCATGGAAAAGCTGGACCTTCAAAGATAGGTTGAAAAAAACTTGAAAGAGAAAATCATGGAAGCTAATCAACAGTATCGTGGACATAGAATGCAGCGTTAGCCAAACAAGTGATAAGTTTAATTAAAAACAGAAAAAGCCTGTTGTAATTGAAGAATTTGCTCGTAGAAAAAGGCAAATCGTCAAAAGATCAAGATGAGCACACAAATGCTTTAAACAATGATTACTATGGTCATTGGAAACATGCCTTACATTGTGTACTAGAAAATCGCATTTGTGACTATTGTGGGGGGAGACTGTCGGTAGGGGGACAAGTATTCTAAAGCAAAGTTCGTAAAAGAGTAAGCACATTAGAGACGTTTTCAAAAGCAATTTTTAGTTCAAATTTACACATACACTCCAGACATAAGCTACCGTAGAGCAAGAATGAGAATAGAGGCGATTGTAGAGGAGGCGTTTTAAGAACATGCAAAGGGTTTCGACGAATTGAAACCTATAGTACCCAAACCTCGACAGAGAGGCAATAAAACTAAAAAGAATCTGGATAATGCGGCCTTGTCCGGTAAAAAATCTTCCTGTACAAATTGAAATCGAATAGGTTACGGAAGCCTTAACAGAAATGCACGCTATCAACAAATTGCTACAATATCGAAGAACGTAATATATGCATCTACACAAAGTGATATGAATCATATGTGGAATATAAGTTTAATTTCTTTCATAAAAAATGTTATGTCCACTGCATGTGCTAAGTATACTTGTACAGCAGTTGAAAATGTCCCAGGAAAGACCACAGCGATCGGCACAAAATTTTTATTTCCTTTCTTTAATGTTACGTCGCGATATTTATTCTAATTTTCCTTATTGTTTCACAATTCATCGTTGAACTATGGATCAGTACGCATTTCTTCTATTAACTATTTAACTTTTTTTTTAATCTGTTTCGATATTTGAAGTTCTTATTAAGAGAAATCTTTCTTGTGAGAGTAAAAAAATTTTTTCAAAAATTTTTGAAAGAGTTGTGCAAGAATGTGAGGAATATTAATCCCGCTGGCAAGCTGGACCCATAGATCAAAGAAAGCAAGAGCGAATCTGCAAGACCTTGAAACTTAAAATTAAAAAGCGAAACTGATGGTGGAAATTCTTGCAGAGTTTGAGGAAAGTGAAACAGAAAATTTCAAAGACGTTGATAATCTCGTGGATTCGCTTCTGTATTTATAAGAACAGAAAAACAAGATAAGCCATAAGAATTAGATTGTTCTAGAGAAAGATTTCGTACTAATGACTGTGTGATTAGAATTTAATCTAATAAACCTGCAAATATCTTTTAAAATAGAACCCGTTAGTTGAAGTCGAAATAAAAATTATGGTTAAGGAAAAAAAATGAATGAAGAGGTGCATAAATTTTTAGCACAAATTAAAACTAATGAACTTACTTACTAACCAAATAGCAACGGCAACGTTTAGTGCTGGAGATTCGTCTTGCAAGATTTTCAGTGACCAAAATGTTGCAGCTGGGTTTCTGCCGTTTCTTCATCAACATCTCAGAGTAATTTCAATGAAGTCAGGGAAACTAATGTTCCGGAGACGTATTAAACTTTCAATTTCTTCACTCATTTTTCACTTCCATACATCAAAGATCCTTTCAGATGTACTACCGATGTAGAGAGAACGACTTTTCCCTCTTTACCTTCACTGACAACTACTAGGCCTAGTCTCTATTACAGAACTCACCTTGCTTCTGTATTGTTTACTTCCCCAAATGGTATTCTGCGTATTGGGAAATGTAAAATAATCTTTCAACACTGCAGTCAAAGGTTACTGGCTGAATGTTCTTCAATGACGCGAAGCCAACATCATCAATTGAATGATGGCTAGCTGTCGACTGTGACGTATTTTAATATTACTCCCCCAATGCATACACAATTAGGCGGTTGTGAAATTCCCCCAAAATCTTTGGCTGTTTAAATTTTGGCATTTTAAATTCCTTGCAAATTTTAGTTAACGATACCAAGGAATTCACAAAATTCATGAGCGAGAGAAAAGTAATACACTGTTCAACGTCTTCAAGTGAAACATTTTTCATTCACGAAGCATTTTTTTGCTTTGCTCTTCTCCTTTGCTTTTAAGTCTTTCACTGATTAGATCCACATGCGTAGTGCTTATAGCTAGCTAGACTTCTTATTGCTAAAAGTAAAAGATGCAGAGATAAAGAGAGAATTAAAGATGAAATTTAAGAAATTTACTCTACTACTGCGCAGCTCACGGCGTTTTCACTGCTTCGCGACTTACCTTAGCATTAGGTGGTGTCAAAATTCTGGAAAAGCACTAACAAAAGTTCACTTGCCATTTATGATGGTATTCGTCTCGCCTTATGTTTATTTATCTGGAGATTCATCTTTTACAGCCAATTACATAATTTTGCAACTTATATATTATGCTCAGCAAACGCCTTCCAAGACAGTTAATTGAAAGGCAAGCGCTAGGTTTTAGACTCAACGAAAATAATTCGAACACAAGCGGTTTTTGATTTGAAAAATTCCTGGAGTTACGGAGACCCAAAAAAACAAAAATTTTTTTTTTCTTCCAAAATAGAAGGTACATCTTCGAAACCCATTTATATGATTATAATATAATATATATAATGAGCATATTTTTGAAAACTTAACCGAAAAAAAAATTTCTCAACACTTCTCGTTTTGTAACAGAAAATTAAATAACTAGTTTTTTACAAAATGCTCTGATTTTATAGAAAATGTTTGACAATTAAACCGATGATAATATTTTTAAATGATCAAAGTAAGTAAAAAATTGTTGAGTATTTCGCTTACAAAGTATTTTTGTCCCTCTTATATAGAGCAATGAATAACTGATTTTCTATCAAATGACTAAAAAGTAACGAAGAAAGCTATGAATTTTCAATGACTATAAAATGAATAATTTTTCTAGTAGAAAACTGCAAAGTAGTTTTTGACTACAATTTGGAATATTTTTCCTTATGAAATATTCAAATTAGCAAAATTTGAAAGAAAACGCTGAAAAGCTGAGACTGATTAAATCATACAGAAATTTCAGAACTAAGTGATTGCATGGCACTGCATGTGTATTTTTATCTTTATATGATTGTCATTTTTTGCATTTCGGTTGCATGCAGTTCAGTTACATATTTTACTTTAATGCACTCAAATATTATTTCTAACGTTTTTGCAATCATTCCATAGCCAAATAGAATTGTAAATCACTCGTCTATAACATTCATATTAAGTTGGTGTTTTGCAAAATATAGAATTTTCATCAATTTGTCCGAAATTCCTATTTTCACAATGTTTGCAAACACATGCTAAGTTTTCTAATTTGAACATGCTAAACTTTGAAATCCAATCATAATCTCATACTTTAATATACAAAGCTCTTTTAGAAGCTTTATACTAGAACCTTAACACTTAATCCCTGTCATGCATGTTATTGATTGGCTTTGCGAGTCAAACTTGAATTTATCTTTACATCATTGGTATCGAATTCTCTGATATATTTCCTTTGATTTCGACGACTGTATCTAATCGAACTTTTTGGGGATGGAAAAAGAAAGAAATGAAGGTCTTTGATGAAAACCCTGATCCACCGAAAGAAGGAACTGGACGAATGCGGAGAAAAAGGAAACTGAATGAAAAAGAAGACAGAAAAGCAATAAGTAGAAAGTAGAACGCAAGTTATATTTGATTTAATTCTCCTCTGGTTTGATGTACATATTTAATAAGAAATAAGCAAAACCATTAAAGGCGCTCAAAGCTAATTAGCCATCCCACATCTTTTTACCTAATACAGTTTTTCTTTTATTTTCATTATAAAAATCAACAATTACACATCGTTTTCGTGCAAAGGTTTGCTTCTCATAACAATTCCGATATAAGATAGAGTCCAAAAGATAATTCCACTTGATCCAAACTTAGTGTAATCAGCATTTATGTCAAATTATTGTTATGGACGAACTTTCACCAAAAAATATTGAAAATCTGATACGATCCAAATTTTGCACCACGTAGTATGATATTTCACTTGTTTTATAAACTCTTAAGATGACCTTTATCTTGTTGTCTTATATAATATATATAATATAATATATATAGTTGCATTAAATTCCTAAATAAAATTATTTCGACGTATAATTTCTTTTATTTATAAAAATTATGTTTGTCACTTACATTTATTTTTTCTGTCGCCATGTGCTCTAATGCATTTACGGTAGCGAATTGTTTTTTCTTTTTTTTTGGTGGAAAAAATTCGTCTTATATCTCCATTTAATTGAACAAAAACTGTTTTTTTTTATACTCAATGTTTGCATCTAAAAGCATGGGAGCCTTTATAGGCCCTAAATGGTGAACTGGCATAGTCCAAATTTAGCGACTTTTACTTTTCTGTCAAGTATCTTCTACTACTTAGACCATACGACATTAAAAACTAAACTTTATTGTCATATAAATGCGTCATATTCATGAAAACTCTTATATATGGTAGGTTCCAAAAAAGCGACCTACATGGTCCAAATTTGATATGGGTGGTAATCGTAAAAAATTGTCCGATCAAATCCATTTTCAATAGTGTTTGTTCTTGGGCCAGTGTACTAAGTTTTATCAAAATATCGCGAAAATTCTGACCTATAGGTTGAACGCAAGGATACATGAAAAGACGACAGACAAACTTAATTCGAATCAGAAAATGATTGTAATAAAAGGTGGGTCTATCTTAAGATTTTCTGGTCGTAACATACATTCGTGTAAGCTTAGTGTACATTGTACCACAGACGTGGCGTAGAATATAATCAAAAATTTACATGCAATTCATTTTGAAATTCTGTTATATTTTTGTACTTTTCTTTTTAAATTTATAACAGTAGTTATGAACACCTGCCGTTTGTTTACTATTGCCATGTTTATTTTTATTCCTAAAACAAAGGTATGGCATGAGTTACGATTTCGGAATAAGTTAACCACAATCCTTTATTGGATGTTCTATATAGAACTTGAAAAAAACACCACTAAATTATACTAAAACGTAAGAAATGTGAAGAAAATTTTAATCGCAAAAATTTAAAATAAGTCCATTCGGAATACCGTTTTACAATCCGAAAAATCTGAATTTATAAAATATTGTAAGCGCTAAAAATATAGGCAAAGCTATTAATAAACTTTATCCGCAACAAGATCCGTGTAAGTTAGTAGAGGAAAATTGATTAATAGATAAATTACATCTTTGATAGATCTGTCAATAACAGCAAACATTATCAAATATGATTAACGGCATATAGCACTCGTACATATGTATATCTACTGTTATCTTAAAATTTCAATAATAATTTTTCAAAATATATAATAACATTCACGCAGTTACCTACACACATATATTCACATACAAATGCCAATGTCTATCCGTTTACTGTACTTTATAATACTTACGGTGAGAGAATATTAAATTGGTATGGATGTATGCAACATCTTTTATATATATTACATTGGCCGATTCAGAAAATATATTCTATATATTCTATATATTTAAGAATATCTGATATTTGATGATATTTTTTGCATTCATAGTGCGGGTTGTAATTTTCGACATATAATATATTACGCTGACATATTTCGGCGCAAGAACGGATTTAAAATTGATTGGACGAAACTAATTTTAACGTTACTCCCCATATAACGTTCTCTTTTAAAAAGACGTTATATGAAAAAAGTCTCCAATTTTTAATATTTCTAAACGAAAACAGGAGAAATTTATTTATTAAACGAATGCAGGATGGCTCGAAACTATTTATTGTTCTTCCTCTCACACAAAACTTTTTACAAAAAGAAAATGTTTTATATGGCAATGTCTTATTATTAGTATTTTATAATGAAAATTGGTTCAAAACAATACTTTATTATATAAATTTTTGGTCGTAAATTTGGACTAAACAGATATATTTTTGACATGCTTTCTATATGACGTTTCTTGTAGAAAAGAGATCTTTGCATTTCATCAAGATCTAATTGCTAATATTTTATGACGAAGACAAGCGAAGATTACTATTAGGCGAAGTTGAGTAAGGTATTTAATGGCAGCCTTGTCTGAGTGTAACGTTTTAACTTGTTTTCACACAAATTTCGTTTTTATTAATAAATTTTAATTTAAACTCTTATCAGTCGATCTTAGCGTTTTTATTAGAGCAGCATTTTGAACTGTTTGGTTCGAATTTGATTTTTTTCTTGTTTTTACTGTTGTTGCTTTTACTGTTAATCTTTCTTAAAATATGTTTTTTTTTTTCGGCATTTCGTATATATGTAAAGTTTTAATGAAGTCGTAACGCACTTGCTCCATATTTTATATAAAATGTTGTTGGTTTATTTTTTTTTCCTTCTGGCTAAAAATACATTGTGCGCGTGATGCCGATTGTGATCAGTTCAAAGTAAGAGCAAACCACACAAAAACTAAAATGATTTATAGCCTCGGCAATCAAGCACGTGTAAGAAACACAATTTTTAAATAATACCAAAAACAACAAAAGTAACAGCTTGTCAATGAAAAACTTGTCAACGACACTAGAAAATGTTGTTTTTAAGAATATTGATGTCATGTTATGAACAATTGGTATATATAAACTCCTAAAATATTTTGTATCTATTAGGAAAGTAAAAAAAGTGAAATTTATTCTTAAAATTTATCATATGTTTCCTAAAAAATGCTCTTAATGTTATCCATTAAGCGATTTATTCTGTCTGTTCATAATTTTGTGTAGAAATGCTAACGGTCATAGTTTATCGTTGTTCTCTCGCATGGATGTAAAATACATAGAACGTCTTATATTAAATGAAAATCGAAATCACTGCCGTCATTTTCGAAGATATTAATCGTGGCTTGAGATCTATAGAAAAAAACAAACGTTTTTTTATCATTTTCGAAAAGCAAGAACGCCGTCGCACATTAACAACCGAAAGAAGTGATACTTTGATATCTGTGGAACACTGTTTTTTAATCATAATGTTAATACCTTTTAGATTAATTGATTGTAAAAGATACCTTTTTGCCCTCTATGGGTGTATATTAAATATGTCCTTTTATGGGTAATATCTAACAAATAAGAAAATTATATTCAATTCTGCCCGAATATTTTATTCACAACTACTTTTGTGTAAAAAAAAAAAAGAAAAAACGGAAAAAAGAAGTTTCGAAACTTTAGAATATTAAGGAGGCATAGCTGACTGTTTTCATTTTTGCAGCATATGTGCCGAAATTTCTATCATGCATACGTGGTAGTCGAGAGATAATGAACAAGAAATGCTGTAAACAGGGATGTTCTCAGGCTATGTTGCGTTGTAGTCCAATTTTATCTAATTTTGTACAGATATTGTAGTATAGAGTGTATGTGGAAATTTTTATTGTTTCATATGCTGTAATTTATGAATAACGAGCAAAATCCACAGAAAATTGAAGTATCCTTAGTTTACTTCGTACGGTAGCAGAAACCTTCGAATGATTTGGCCCATTTTCGATATCAACTTGCATTTAGAACTTCTAATGTTTTTACCAAATTTTAAACCGATATCATTGTTTTTGGAACGAGGAGAATGTTTGTTCTACACGGACATTACACAAAGGGATAGATGGACTTGCTTAGATCGAATCAAAATTTGATGCTTATCAAGAATATGTAAACTTTATGGTCTCTGAAGATTTCCTCTGGATGTTACAAATGTTTTAACGAAATTAATATATTTCTAGCTTTCTTTATAAACGTATAATATAATCCATAGCAAATGTACGTCCAAAAATTTAGTACAAACACGTACGAACTTCATGTAAAATCTTAAAAAACGTGTGAGCATTTTACGCCAACAAAAAAGTTCAGAAAAAACAAACTTTTGACTTCGAAGATATATTAAAGTGAAACTTGGTGCAAATATTTTTTAAGGTCATTGAAAGGATTAATCTAAAAAGGTTTCGGTCGATTAACGGTCAACGATGCCATTAATTAAAACAAATAAGAAAATTATATTCGGTTGTAGCGAATCTTTCACATCCACCACTTTTATCTTACAAAAATGGGGAAAAACTAAATTGTAATAGGTGGGCGTGGCAGTGAAAGAACTTCCAATGTTTCTGCCCAATTTCAAGGCACGTAGCGCCGTGGCTTAGTTGATTAAAGCGCCTGTCTAGTAGACAGGAGACCGTGGGTTCAAGTCTCGCCGAAGCCTTAAGTTGTGATTGTCGATTTGAACCTTTTCGAATGTCTTACACATTAAAACTTTGAAGTCCCAAGCTTTATTGCAGACCTTGCAGTTCACTTCAATAAAAGCTTACTAAAATAAGCTTTTTTATATAAAATTTTATTTCATAACAATAAAATGATCCTCGCGCTGCCTCCTCACATTCAAAAATTAGTATTCTTTTTTCCTTTTTAAACTTGCCAAATCGATTCGCTTCATAAAAAGAACGGATAAAATTGTTTATTTATATTTTTTTGCACGATGGAAAATGATTTTTATATGTATTTAACATTTAACCGGCTTTTTAAACTATTTTTAAAAAATTGTATTGGAAAATTGCATTTTGTTTCAGGCCAAGTCCTTATCGCTAGCTCTTGAATAGAGAAGCAACTTATTTCTGTAATGCTTGTTTGCTTCAAATGTTATTATTCAAGTCTCGACATACAACTAACTTATCTTGAACAAAATCCTCTGTTTATAAGCATTACGAGCATCACAAATAATGCATCTCATTCTGCTATGCATAGTAATCCCTGACTACTGGGTTTCCGGGAATAGTTCCGTTAATCTTTTTAACTTTATCTAGATTTCGAGGGAGTTCTTGTCAATCTTTGCATTCATCAACAGGTGCAAATGCGCCTTCTTATAATAACGGTAGATAAAGCTCAGAATGAATTCTTTTTGCCTTTGAGTACTTATTAGAGAAAGTGGAGTTTCTTGATCGGGTAAGTACAATACAATACATGTACGTATGTATTATGTACTTATTATATACTTATTATGTACGAGTTTATCTTAGAATTAAATATTTTTTGGAGTAACGTTTCCGTTACGTTTTCTTTTTTTCGCTTCTCAGAAAAAAAAAACTACTCAAATATTTAAGTTCTGAAACTTTTATTGCAAGAAAGTAAAACTGTTTAAGTCAATATTTCTATATTAGAGAAAGATGAAAGATGATTTTTTATTGTAATTGAATAAAACGAAATGCTTGCACGTATAAATTAGGAAATTAAGAGTATTGTTACGTTTCATAACACCATACACAAAACAGTTTCTTGCGCACTTGTATGTGTTTTTCTATATATATATATATATATATATATATATATATATATATATTTTTTTTCTTCATTAAAAAAGTTTTAAACGAGAATGTCACAATAAGTTTGGACAAGAATAAGCGAATCTGAATAAATTATCGCATGTGTATGAATAAGCGTAAACGCTGTAGTACTCCTATCTGTTCAAGCACTGTAGGTGGTAGCAAATAATGAAAGACACCATGTGTTGCAATTATTATTGATTAACTGTAGTTACAATTGGGCCTTCAGCAAATAGTTATCATGGCAGTTTTTTTTTTGTAATTTATGCGCACACATAAACACAAAAATATGCATTTGAAACCTTTAGTATAAAGTTTGTAATAACTTTTTGATTTCAAGATGAATGGGCGTTTAAACACACTTGATATTAAGTAAATAAATTAAAAAATAAGAGAATTATATTCGACTGTGGCCGAAACTTTTATACTCTTAAATCAATTAAATCTACAGCGATAAATTAATCAATAACAATAAATACATTCACTAACACTGAAAATATATTCCTGTGCCTGACAAGAGACAAAAGCAACAATGGACAGATTTATGCAGATTGCCACGTAGTCATAAGTACAAAAAAGTGATCGTAAGAATAGTTCAATTGAAACCCTTTTCAATAGCGTTCGTCCTTGTGCTAAAACATTTGTCGCGTGGACGTGAGCTTTGGCCGATTTGCCTCGTTTTCAATAGTAATTTAAGTGTCAAAATCTCGAAATTTATCTTAACTCGAAATCAATATCTTAAATTTTTCACCTAGAGAAATAATTATGAAATAAATAAAAGAACAAACGGACAAACGGACTCAGACTTTGACACTGATATACATATATATATCCGATATAAAATCTCTGAAGCTTCCTTCTCGATGTCGCAAACGCTTTAAAAAATGAATATACATACGTTCTTTGATGAGGAGTGTAACAAATTATAATGTTATAATTAGACGAAGACAATCATTACACTGTTTCGCCGAATACGATTTCACACGTATCTTCGTCATAAAATATTGAAAATGTTACCTTGTAATGGTTCACTTTTCGTGACAACCCTTTATATATCAAACTACTTATTTGCACGAAATTTAATCACAAACTCTTGTTGCTTGTGAGATCGTCTATGTGAGAGAAAGTTCATAAATTAACCTATTACGTTATAAAATGAAATAGTAACATTCTATGTAGTTTAATCTAATCCGTTTGTAATAGTGTTCGTTTTTATTTATATCAACGTAGCAAACTTTATTAGAGTATCTAAGAAGTTAGCACCTGTCTCTTGAGTACGTAAATACAGAAACAGTCATCAGATTGGCAAACATAGACTTAAATGGATACACCAATGAATGAACCGATTGGCATAACAAAAGTTGGATCTTTCGCAAATGCTTCGTGGTGTTGCATATATCCGACGAAACTTATATCAAACGCTTGCCGTTTTTTCCTTGGCATATTCACGACTGTTTAGTTTTTATAACATTCTTCCGAAGGCTGATTGTATATCGAATTAGTCCTTCCGCTTGCAATACAATCAAAATATTCGTTAGAAATCTCATAAAATATGGACATTATTCATCAGTATGAGATGTTAAGTTGACTTAGTCATGTGTTTCTGTTATTGGCGTTTTCAAAGTTTTCAAAGTTCCGATAAGAATTTGTTTTTGTTTTGTTTCACGTCACTTATCACTTACAAACGAAATAATTCGTTGAAAAACACGCACAGAAATTGTGAAAGAACTGGAGAGTTGTAAACATTTTTTGAATTTAGTATTTGTACCAAGTTTAAATAATTATCAGAGAAAGTTTACTACACATACAAACATTTTGGTCAAACAACAGTAATTACTACGCCCTTGACAAAATTAAGGAAATGTCACGAGAGTATAAACTACACCACTTGTAGTACAACGTATATTAAGCTTGTTCGGATGTATGAGATTAAAATAGACCCATCTTTTATTATACCAATCGGTTTCGAATCATTTTCAGAAACCTGTCCGTCTGTCTTTTTGTCCGATATCTGCGCAAGTGTTTTTGTGTTCAACTTCCAAATCGAAATTTTTGGGCTATTTTGACGATATTTTCTATACTGACGTGATTTGATCCAATGCACACTGTTGAAAATAGATTCGATCGTACGATCTCTATGACCACTCCCATGACCTATAAAGCTATGTTTGAAAAGAGTCTTTATGGGACAAAAATTGAAACTTCTAATATTTTCGACAAAAATCGGCAGAGACTAGAATTTCAGCGTGGAAAACTAATGTGAAAAATTTGGATCGGATGGGATGATTTATTGATCCACTTACCATAATAACGTTCATATGGAAAGTATAATAAAATGGTCTAACTTTTAATATTTGAAAATACAAGTGAGGCTCTAATACTAATTTGACATAAAAATTAACTATGCAAGATTTGAAACAAGTAAACCTCTATTTTAGACCCAACCATATAACAGACCTCTCATAAGAAGTAAATCTTTATATAAAAAAAAGGATTTGATCTTTAATATTTCATGGTGAAAAGTGGGCCATAATAGTAATTTAATATAAAAATTAAGTGCACGAAGTTTGGACCAAATAGATCTACTTTTTTAAACCATTTTATATTTCTTCGCTTGCTAATTGCATTCTTATTTTTATCCGCAAAATAAAAACACTTATGAATTTCTGAAAACCTATACAAGACTGAATAAATTGTATAGGACTGTTTCAGAGTCATATAGAAATACATTTGTACTGAGAGTTTTATATAAACCGTAACAAAAAGATCATTAGTACTTCTGTTTATTATATAGCTTTAAATTGCATTGACGTATACATCGACTTCGAAAAACTAGTACCTTTTCGAGTGAAATATTTGGAGCTTTTGAGTTTTCAGTATTACTCTTTATTAGGTTTGCAAATAAATTCTCTGTATTTTTTGATGAAATCCAAATTTAATTAAAAAATATTTGTAATAAAATTACGGTATGTTCCCATTTATCGGGTAACTTACGGATGTCCTCGCGGCGGTAACTTTGTGGTTTCGAGGCGAAATAATCATCCGTCTATTTTTGCACATAGTCCAATTTTTGAACCGTTGCTTTGATAAATATGACTACCTCGATCTGAACCAATGGTAAGCTGAAGGTTACAAATCTGGCGAAGACTTCGAGATCGGGATAAGTTCCCAACTTAAGTTAAAGATCACTTCCCGGATTGCTTTGCCCCTTGGCTCCCCTTTGTCTTTTTTCGCTCAAGCGGGTCATTTAGTTTCAGTAGTTGGGCTGCACATCGTTCAGATGTAACAATCTCAACAGCTTTTAAAAGTTCATGGTGTATGAATACTTTAAAATCTTACCAAACAAAATATTGATCGTGATATTCGGTTTTGCAAGGGATATGGACGGTTATCCTGAATCAACCTTTGCTTTTTTGTCGTATAGGATTGTAATAAAGGATCGATTTTTCATCAACTTACTCATTTCAATAGCTTCAGTTACGTGTTTTCCCGTTTAAAACAGAATAACATGCAATGCCTTAAATGCTAACTTCTCATATACATCTCTTTACACTTTATTATACATGGAATGACAGCTGGTCTATTATCTATACCTGAAATCTGGAGAGAATTGAATGCAAGAGGTATATTTTATATAGCGACAAATTTTAGTGCAGAAAATTTATTTGCGGACCTAATACTTACAATCTGATAGATTTCGATGTGGCAGCAATATTTCCAATCTTGTCCTCAACTTTTTATTATTGTATCTGCTAGAGTGTCTGAGTACTGAGCGAAAGAGTAATTATTTTGTTTTAAACAATAAAAATGTTCTCAGTTTACCAGTCGTACTGTAGGCGCGCCTTTTGGGAACTTTTGCGTTATTTTCAACATCAAACTGGATGCACGAACTTTCAACGGTTGTGCCAAATTTGAGGGCAATGACTGCAGTAGCAATAACTGACAATTTTCCACATGTAAATATACAAATGGACAGATGGACATGTGAATTAATAAACTATAATTTTACCTAAATCCAAAGTACTTTTTTTGTAATGCAAAAAGTTTGCTCTAATGAATATAATCTATATATGAATATATGTAAAACCACAGGCTATACCTAAATCGATTTAAGAATTTGATACTGATCTTGGGTATATTTAATAGAAAGATACAGACTATATATCTGAATCTTTCTTCTGGGTATTGCAAACATTTTAACAAAATGAATATACCCCCATCGTTCTGCCCCCTCAAAATTAAGAAACTGCTACGAAAATATTTCTAATATAAACACCTGCGTGGAAAAATTAAGCCAAAACAAAAATTGTATGTGTTGAAGAAATATTACATTATGTTGTGAAGTTTTATTAATTTGTTTTTTTCTTTTTATTTATAGTTTTAGTATTATTTACAGACGTCTACACATAATATGTTAGTTTAACTATAAAAGTTCTCTATTTCTGTTCATGTCATGAGTCAGCTCTCAAGCCTACATTAGCTGAAAGACACTTGAAATTATTACGAAACATTTCCTTTGTCAATATTACTTAAAACATGACACAATATATATTACTTTTCTAATCTATGTGTATGTGCTTACGTATAAGCTTAAACAAATTTATTTAACTCTTTGGTTATTAGTTCTAAGAGATAAAAGCATCAAAGACAAATAGGTCTATAACTGTAACATGTATCCATTACTATGATCAAGAAGCACAAAGACATTTTCATGTAAATAGCACCATCTTGTCCAAATAAATAGTCTTTTTTTCTTAGCTTGGCAGCAACTCATTTGACAAGTATGCCAAATTTTACGTCAATACCTTTAATAGTTAATGATACACGTTTTTTTTACTTTCACAAGGATTTAAGTTGAACTTTGATTGGATTGAAAAAAACTACGAAGAACCAAAGCATCGTATGAAGCTGTATTAACGCGTGAGTTTTTTTCGGATCGAAATGGTTTTTTAAAAACGATAGCATTAATTCGACCGAAATTTGCGTGAGATCAACCAGGTCTATAATTGTCAATAGATCCAAATCCTTGAGGATCAGGGTCAGTACGTTCATCATAGTACACGAAAACCCTTGATTTAAACAGAGCTGCGTCACCAAAAAACTTTTTAATATTTTGGAGTTGAATTCAATACTAGGGGAAAGAACGTTGTGTAATTTCTTTGTTGAATCTTAGCATTCATTTTAAAAATCGAAAAATTCTTCTAAACGAGGTATTATTTTAAGTTTCACTTCATTTTTGAAATGTTTTTGCGATGATATAGAGATCATTCAGAACCAGGAAATTTTCCAATATATTCCTTAATTATGTCCCAGACATGCATGGATGGACAAGATCATGATCTGTTAAAGAAAATTTGTTTGAGTGAGGCACTCATTTTCAACGGCCTGGGTACGCAAACAAAGAAAAAGTATAGTCCAACAACCTCCCCTACCGCAACCAGTGACACTTTAGTCAGGTTCTTTTTGTTAACGACGTAATTTTTTCTTGAGAACGGAACTGATTCGACCGTCAACTGGGTTGTTTTGATATAAAATCGATATTATAGATGTGGGTGAGGTTTGCTAACAGTAGGACGTTGCCACCTGCCGCAGACGTTGTGAAACAACAGCACTAGTGCATAATTGATTTAAAATGACATCTCTTGTTAAAAGACTCTTTATAAAGTATTTATTTTAACAGTAAAAAGATACAGTCTACGAATATTGTTTAACATAAATACGTCCTAGCGGCTTAATGATTCTGGCGTGATAAGTCAGCTTCGTTAGTGATTTAGGATTTATTAGGGTTACAATGAGCAAAAGCGACAGCGTTATTAAATCTGGTAGTGCCAAGAGCTTTTTTTTTTTTATCTTAGTAAAATATGTTTCAGTCTTCTTTCATACTAACCAAAATCCAACTAAGGCACTGAAGTGTGAATTGTTTACTTGTACTTGTTTGAAACAATTTATTGATGCCGACCCACATACCGTTCAGCATAACTAAGTTGCATGCGTGCAAAAATCGTAGCAGTTTGATATCTTATGCGGTTTTCTTTATCCAAAAAGCAACTAATTAATACATTTATCATGAACGGTTTTTTTCTATTTTGTAGATTAACATTAAAGACTTGTTCATAAGAAAAAGCCATGACGAAGTGAATAGAAAAATGCTGTATTTAAACCAAACAAAAAACACAACAAAAGAATAAAAAAAAAAAACGGAATGAAATGCAAGTCACTTAATTGACAAACAATGCCCAATTAAAGGAATTTAAAAAGAAAATTTCGATAAGTTTTAATTAATCCGTTATAATGAGAGGTGATCATATGTATAAATGTGGTTTTGATGTGTGTACTTGTGTGGGTTGTTATTAGTGCCAAGAACATTGTTAATCCTTTATATTTACTGTCAACCATGTTTACTAAGCTTCTCTTATCATTGCTTAAAAATCTTTCATATGAAAGAGTAATAATAAAAACAAGAAAACTTTATATTTGCCTTAAGGCGAATCTTGAATACTCATCCTGTTAAGTAAAATTATGAAAGTCAAGTTTTCTTTATAGTGGTGGGTGTGCCACAATTACTAAATTGCCAATGTATCGAGAGCTTTTGTGTTTTTTTTTTTTTCCTAAAGCTCTTTTAGTCTTTTTCTTATTACGGACGGATATTCACAATTTTCGAATTTAATCTATGAGATCGTATCGGAAAAGGGCAGTTTTAATTTTCAATTGTTTTATATGAGTGTTTCAACCTCAAAATAATAATAACTGTTCCAATATTTCGATTAAGCAGGGTCGTGGTATTTATACGATGTTTAAGTTAATGGTAGATAGTAGGTTTGAATTATTGTCTACAGAATGGGATTTAATTTAGAATTTTTTGTACGGGTCACGCCTACATTTAAGCTTGATCTATGAACTTAAATTTAAAATGTTTATACAAATTTTCAGTTTCTTTAACAGATTTCTGCGACTATAAAAACTCCAAACATGGACGTAGTCGAAATTATTCGTTACGCTTACGCTAATCAAGAATTGTATATCATCTAGTGGAAACAAAACTTCTGATGTATATTTCTGTGCATTACAAACGGAATAACAAATCTAGTATACACCTTCCCTTTAGTGACAGATTCCTTTAATCCTCTGCAGTCAAGTTACTTTCTTTTCTCTATCTTTCAATTCTTGTCATTATATTGGGATGTCGTTCTGTGTAATTTCAGCTGGCTTTACGAGTGCATTTTTGTTTATTTACTTGTATATCTTTTTTATGTCGTTCTTCGGCCATTTATATATTTCTATAAACTATTGCGCTCTTTTCTTTCATACATAATCGAATATTACCTTTATAGGTAAACTTGGTTATCAACGACAACAATGATATTCTATAGTTTCCATTTATATCCAATTGATAATAGCTTAAGTTCGTCGTTTAGTGAAAGTATAGCCAATTAAAAAACCCTTACTATAGAAACTTAACAGCTTAACTGAAAGTTTAACCCTAACAAGAGGATGTTGAATGGAAATCTCTCTTGAAGTTTGTTTGTAATTTTATACGTAAATAATATTATCGTTAATTTCATGTTTTATTTCTCGCATTTATTACCATCGTTATTAACAAACCTATTAACTTATTATATATCAATTTTTATTATTTAGTAGCATTCACGATTCGTTCTAACTACTTACGAAATTTATTTGTGTTCACCACACATACAATCATGATGTAAATGTGTTCAGATGATATATATCTGATAATTTTGCCATATTTGTTTTATTTTTATATTTGTTTATAAATCCTCCTCCTTCACATTGCAGTTTTCAGTTATGGTCATAATACACTTTACTTAAATGCCCTGAGCATGATGTAAAAAAACTTTTTAACTACAAAAAGCAACCAGTCTTCTTGCACAGATATGTTATCTTTCCTTGTCTGTTAAGCAAAAATAAAATATAAAGAAGCAGCAACTTTTACTTAATTCATTATTTTTTGTTTTCATTGCGTTTGCATTGTCATTAGTTATCCTCTAGTTCTCCCACCGTTGGTGCTTGAAAATAATTGTTAGATTTTCACCGCAACGATAATTTTAAATTATCTTACAAATGAAACTATCACATAAAATGTATTATATTTTATTATCTTTCTTGAGAATGTTATTTGAACATGCTTTAGTGTAATACATACGATACGATGAATATAAATGGGACCATTGATATTTTTTCTATCAAACAAATTCAGTTTGAGATTGCAAACAATTCAACTGATCAATATAGTTCGCTTTCAAATGAAAGTGAACTTCGGTTCAACTTCGGTACCGTAGGAAAGCGATTTTTGGCAGTGCCTCATCAAGCTTCAAATTAGTGTTATAAGGTAGGAAATATGAGAGAGAAAGGGCGTCCATTGATACTACGATTTAGCTAGACTTACCTTAACGAGATTAGTGTGCTTTTATCGCATCAACCTGTTGATTGAAATGTCTCTACGCTCCTTTAGCAATTCGTCAAATCTAGTTAAAGGCTGTCGGTAGTAAGAGGTAAACGACGACAGGACAATTTTCAGTGCGTTAATTATAAAGATTCGTCGTTTAAAAGTGTTAAAAATACTATTAATGAATTAAGTAAAGAATACGTGCTCCACCCTACTTGGATCCCAATTAAGAGCAACTTTGTCTATCTGAGATCAATCTATTTGGGACTTTTCTTAGAGAAAATTTCAACTAAATTCAACCACTGTCGTGGCATTTTCGTTATTTGAATTTTACGGATGTGAAAACTCATCAAAATTTAAAAAATTGTAGCAGTCTACCTTGTGTCTATACTGATGCTGTCGGCAGAATGGCGGTGAAGATTTTACTTGAAGTCCTTTATCAATATTAGCGTGACTTGCAACAGAGTTAATTTAGTCATCTTTTGAAACAAGAAACATTTTGTCAGTTTGCATTCGATAAACCCTTCGCCCAGGCATCTCGATACAACAGACTCAGAATTCTCTTAATCGTAAATTTTGATAAAAATAGAAATTTACATCGATTTAGCTATTTATGCGTCTGTGTCTGTGTTAGTAGAGACTTTTGCAACTTTTTCATCTTAAGCTTATCACTGTATAACAGTGTTTAGCACGTGTGTCATTCAGTTCAGTGTGAATGAACCGTTTGTTTACATTTCTCGAATATTCGATACGCCGCAGAACTCAGTGGCACTGTCGTTTATCTGATACCCTAAAGACTTTTGTGCTTAATTTTCTCGACTAGACTTAAATATTTTGTGTACCAGAATACACAAAAATTGTGACAAATTTGTTTCGTTAATATCAGGAAGAACACTTTTGTCACGTCCAATATAGAACCCTAACATTGGTTACGAGTCAAAAAATTGTATTCTCAAAACAAAAAGAACCGTTACAGGATTACGTCTTAGATCCTAATGAAGAAAATCTTCGCTCCGTCGGAGACCTATATATTGTTCGTTTTTCTGCACCAAAAGGGTGTGAATCACGAACATTAGTTACAACATTGGCAGTCTGAATTCTAAGCTTTACGATTGGGCTTTTATTGGATATTTAAATTAGATGATCACCGAAAGCAGGGACATTTTCTTATTAAGAGAATCACCGGCGACGCTGCCCATCGTATCAGTTAGGACAAATGTGATGGCTTTCGAACAGGATAATCATTAAGAGTTCTAATTATATAGCCGAAGCGCTTGGTTTTCTAAATGTTTCACCGGGCAGTTGATATAAGTTGCCCCGTATTTGCTATCTAACATCTATAACTTCTAACATTTATAAACTATTTGGTAGCGATAATTTAACGATGTTGTTTTTTTTTTTTTGAATCGTCAAAAATTTGGCCAACTCTCTCGATTCTAGCAAAATATTGCGGCCACCATATTTTGATCTTCAACGTTAGGAAAATAAGTAACAATCTTATGATACGACATTAAGACATACTTAACTTTTCAATAGAAACAATCATATTGAATCAAATATGATAGAAAAATGTTTGTCTGTCTCAATTTCATGAACAATTCGTGTACACTTCTTGAATGTGGCAGACGCTCTTTGCTCGCATTCCTTCTTAAGCTTTGCCCCTTTTTTTCTAAAGATTTCATAGGAGCGCACCCGAGAGAATTTCTTTTACACAACGCCATAACACTAACTAAAGGCTTATCCATTTAGTGATCCGAATTGGACAGCCTTATTTCAGTAACATATTTAAAACGTTACTGTCATCCAGGGCACTCTGTGTTTAGTGTAATATTTGCAATTTGTATCGAAGAGAATACAAATTTATTCATTATATGATGTACTTGATTACCAATTTTTTGTTGATGTTAAAGTTATATGACTTCGAAAGGATGTTACCACTAAACCACAGAACACGCTCTGTTTTGGCATTGTTGTGCGAGAAATTCCACGGACCTGTTTTCGTGATATGGATTGGCCACCAGGAACGTACGATTTCTTATCAGTGCATTTTCTTCGTAGGGTTACACAACGGATCAAATTTATGCGAACAATCTTTAGACTCTTCCCACCATTATCTTATTTTATGGAATTTCGGACTTTACCACTGTTTATACAGCTTGCGACTTTTTGGCCCCCATTATCAACTTTTTCTGCTGGTAGGCGACTACGTACAAAATTTAATCTTATGAGGGCATGTACTAAATCGGATTCACTTTTCACTGCATGCGATATAAGAATAGATTAGCAATTTTTATATTTATATGCCATTATTAACAATATCTGCAAATATCTATAATGTTTATGTACAGGCTTAATGTTAAGCAAATGTTTTTAATTAAATCGAACTCAATTGAATTGTAAAAATTGCAGGCTAATCAAAAATTAAGTTTTATTTAGTCAGCAAAAACATCTAATTAAGTACTATAGACATCACGACTTTTTATGAAATCAAGTTTTATTTTTCTATAATCTCTGTGCACCGTAAATACATGTATTTAAAATTTTATTAAATGATATAATAATAGCAGCAACAAAGTTTAACTTGATGTCATGATCGCCATGGTGAAAAGAATGTGTATTAAAACCATCAGAGCATTAAGTTAAGAAGTTTACTTATTTCCACTAACTTCACCCCTTGCCTCGGGGTATATATTAACGGCTACTGGCCGCAAAAATACAACAAATTGTTTTCACCTACATTAAGACATGATAGAATTATTAAATCAAAATGTATAACCTTGACTCTTCTTAAACACAATTCTAAAACATAAATTTATTGTCTTTGAAGGCTGACTGTTGTTGACAGTAGTTTAACACGAATTTTGTTAAGCCTCAGCTGCTAGTAAAGAAGAAAAACAAAAACAATACATTAAAAAAAATTATACGCATAGTTTATATTTAGATATAAAATCATACCTCAACCCTTGCAGTTCTCTGCAGAACAAGACATAGCTTTGTCAAATAAAATAACAAAGAAGTTATATTCAGCCTTGAACGAATCTTTTAATAACCATCGTTAGTTTCTGTATTTCGATGTATGATATCAAGATAGGAAAACGTTCCACTCACTTAATATCTTGATCGTATATCGTATGGTATCTCATATGTTTTTTATATATATTTTTCATATTATGACTCCTTAAGTTTTGGCAGCACTTTACAGATAATTATACTAACTAAAGTCCATTGTTACTTACTCAGTCTTGGGTATATAGGGAGTTTTGATAATTGTGAATTCGTTGTTTACTCGATTTAATTACTTTTCGATTTTGATTCAGAAATTTTATTAAGCCAAAGTATTAAACTATATATTGGAGACTAGGATTTAGATGGTAAAGAAAGACGACCGATTTTTTTGTAGTGATGGGCGCGTATGGATCGCGGTATTAATCTTGCTGTAATGGGGGCGTATACTAAAGCGAGGAGTAAATGAACAGACATAATTAAGGTCAAGTTTCTTCTTTTAGAAAAAGTTCGTAAAGAAGTTGGAAGGCACACGCGCGCATTCAACATGTGGACAGATAGGCAGAATTAGCTAAATCGACTCCGCTATTTATGCTGATCAAGAATATATTTACTTAAAAATGTTTTTATTTATTTCTGCAATTATTGTGTCTGCTATTGGGGTTAACTCTCCTATAACATAATAATAATATAATCAGTAAATTTAGATGAATCTTTCAATTTAGAACTAATGTACCAAGTGTGTCCGTACAATAGTCACATCTTATTAGAATTCTATCTATCGCCTTCATAGCGACGAAAAATTGCAATTTTAAGCAATCATACTTGATTGACAAAAAAAAAGAATAATGTATACGGGATTCGTCGTTGGCATTTTTTAATCATACGCTTATTTGATTAAGGGGTAACACCTTTGCTGAGTTTTGGGTAAATCAATTCTTTTTATTGGCTGAAACGATACCTTAAAAATATATATAATAAATAAAATAATATAAACAAAACCTTAAACCGTCCAAATATTGACTTTTCAGATATAATTGTATAGCATAGATAACGGCAGTTGCCATTTTTTAATATTTATGAATCGATTTTCTTTATTGCTTAAATTAGGGTTTGATATAAGTTCTTTGAATATTAGTATTCTATTACTTTTCCTTCCATCGCAAAAGTAAATGACAAAATTGTGCTTTCTTCCTTGAGGTTTTAAGATGAAGTTAACTAATTAATTGGATTATTTAACGGCCATTATAGGGACTTATCCATTCTTGTTGATATCTTGAAAAAACACTTAATTGAATGATAATCTAAAGTTTGGGTGCGGTAAGTGTCATAATCAAAAATTTATTAAACCCCGCATCTAATAGTCGAGCAAAGTGAGGAGTAAAGCTCAAGTTCAAAATTTAAGAAGGTAAACAGTTGTTTTTTAATTGCTGACGGATCTGCATATCGATTTATCTAACGCTCGATAATAATTGAAGCGACAAAAAAAGATTTAAAGCCAGATTTGCTGTTCTGGAAAATGTTTCAAGGTCTTAATCGTAATATCAATACACGATAGGTAATCAACAAAGAGGCAAAAATTTTTAAATATATTTCTCTCTTCACATTGATCAATAATTTCGGTTACTTTATCTATATTTCAATGCGCAACATACACTTTCTGTGATAGATATCAAAACTTTGACAAGACAAAATGTATTTGGCTTTTTTACGGGTTACGACTTAGTTTTGGTCTTAGAACTTTTAAATATATAAGTTAATTCAATAAATCTTTATATATATTTTAATATTTGTAATGATATAATACAATCATATATAAATTCAATTGTTACCAACTATTTGATTGTTTATCGATAAATTACAAGAAAACATCAAACTCTGCCTTCGAATGTGCTGCCATGTTAGCCGTGATTTCATTGTGCGCTGATAATGGTGGGAATCTAATCTAATTGATAATTATAGTTTTCCATATTAGTGTGAAAACATTAAACAAAGAGAAAAAAAAATACAACAAAAATTTTAAATGTAAGTTATGATGAATGTTGGGTTTTTATTTATAGTCTGTACCGCATTATTGAAAATAATCATAAATAAATCTTAAATAGATTTTCATGGCTGAGAGGTGCAATTGCATTTGTTTGGCAGTAAGATGATGGTGATGCCTGTGCGCGCGTAAAATGGTGTCTACGACAAAGCACAGCATTAGCCATGTTACACTGCATATACCGTTAAAACGTTTCAACACCTACGCATAATTGTTATATTGACTGCCTTTTATGCTATTTACTTACTATAAAGTTACATAGGTTTGTTTGTGTATGTTTGCATTATGTTTGATGTTAGGAAGTGTGAAAATTTATGGTGTGGCTTACTTGCATAAGTTTCGGTTTCAGTTATGATAGTTTGCCTAATAAGGTTTTATAATCGGCGCATAATTGAAACGCTGCTAACGAGCTTTTGTCTTTACAGTCAAAGATATAAGTACACATACAACCCTTGAAATTTTCAATATAATGAAAGAAAACGAATTAAAATTGAAAATTTTATGAACTCGCATTTATTTACCTAAGTAAATAAAATAAAAATTGATCGTTTTAATAATATGTTCCACCATCGTCACAGTAATAACTTTGGTTATTACTTTTATCTTTATTTTAATCGTTTTGTTTGTTTACCTCTATTCTAAAGAGTTCCCCTAGTCCATCAGAGGTATTTCTGGTTTCTTTGAAATTTTTTTGTTACACACAGCATAAGCAATGTCGCGTTTTAAAATTAGTAATTTTCATATATTCCCAAAGAAATATGATCATTTGATGATTTAATTACAAAATTTCTCATTTATCACCTTTCGATTTCAGAATTAAAACATTTAAATTAAGTCTTTTAGAAGTAAAATGTGAATGCCTGGACTTTCGTCTTTAATTTTTTTTTGTTTTTTGTGTTCAAATTAAATTTTTTTTTAATAAATATTTTTATTTAATTTAGGACGAATTTTCATATGAACTTAGTTTTCTTTTTCTTTTTCATCATAATGACAAATTTAAAGGATATATGTATACTTATGTCCTTCACTGTATAGCTATGGCTTTTTAAAATACAGAAACAAAACAAAAACTACTAACACACTAACAACAATATCATTCATAATATAAGATAATTAACCACATGATTTATATAAAATTTTGGCAAACATGCGGAGGAAGGTTTTATTTTAACTACAGAGCTTATACACACAGTGAATTTGTGTCTTAACTCGCATTGAATTTTTTTTTTTTTTTGAATTTTTCCCTTGATTAAATAAATGTTAATGAAAAATTTAAACATATTTATATTTGTTCAGTAATTTATTAATGTCTATTAATATATTGTGAGATTATTTTCATGCGTTCGTTTACATGTGTGGGGGGTTAAGCATATTTTGCGCCAAATTAATGATATTTAAGTGAAATAAATCAATAAAGAAATATTTTTGCTCGACGTCTATCGTGTGTGTATGTGACCGTCTAGCATTGTACTACATAAAGCACTTTAATTCATTCTCACCAATATTTAGTTTTTTTTTCTTTAATTTTTCCCATTACATTTTTGCTTATAATTAACATATTTTTTTACGGCTAAGGCTTTTAGACCATTAACTAAATGTATTAAGATTTTTTATTTTAATGATAATATTAAACGCAAGTATGTCTTATTTATTGCCAATTAACCTGCGTGAGGTCAGCTCTACATAATATATTTAAATTTGTCTTAGATAGTAATATTTTCTTATAAAGTTACCAGACTCTACTATTTACCATTTGCCCGATAATATATGTATAGAGAATTATTTACCTTTTAGCGCGCGCGCGCAATGACAGATTATTTGAACTAAGCGCACTTGCGCGCTGAAAATCTGATAAATTTGAAAGGGAAAATATGTAAATAATGATGTTATATCTACTATTTGGTCAAGACCAGCAGACACGGGCTGAGCACAAAAAATTTCGCAAACCACATTCCTCGCGACGTCCTCTTCGCATGCCGATACACACCATATCAAACCTGCATAATTGTAAACTAGACATTGCAGAGGTAAATCCAAAATCCCAGACTTCAAATGGTGGAATATTTTGTATATGCTGCGTATAGGTTTCTAAGAGTTAAATCATATTTACTTTCTGAAATAAAATGTGAAACTTTTCGAAAATACGTAAGTTTCCTTCTGTGTTACAAAAGCATTTTGATTGTATTCGTTTTCAGTTAGGGACACTGTTCACCATCGTTACAAACTAGAATAGAAATTACTCCAAATTAAGCGTTTCTTTAAGGCACACTTTTTTATATTTTTGAAATGAAACACTTTTTGTTATTAACATAGTAAATTTTTATTAACTTTTTATAAATTTGTTTTATCAAAAATATTTAAACGAATAAAGGAAGAATGTGAGAAAAATTGATTGCAATAGCTTGCTAAAAAAGCAATTTTAGATCTTTTCAGACTACATAGCTCGCCTTTTTTTCTTTACAATCGAATAAAGTCTTCACGATTCTTCTCATTTGTAATTATCACTTAATCATAGTGGACAAAACGCTCTAGAAACAAATTCTCTTAAAGAAATGAGTTTACCCAATGACATATTTTTTATATTAGATTATGAACTTATTGTCAACCAAAAGGAAAAGCGGTGGTTCGCTTAACATTTTCAAATAAAGTTAAACAAATACGAACTAGTTTTAATTTGTGTGTTGGAATTATTGCCCGAAACTGAACACAATGGGATTTTTCGAAATTTTTTTCTGCATTCTTCAAGTAGTTGCTTCATGTTCGGAAGCTCTCTGATTCCGAAATGATACTCAATCAAAACATTTACAATTTTTCCAATTTCAAATCAATCTTTTGTCCTCTGTGATCTGTTGATTTACATTAATATTGTATATTGAATGCTTGCAAAGACTCAGTTACAATCTTATATATATTTATTTTTTGGATATTGAATTGTAAAGATTAAATTTTCAAGCGCTAACATCACCAATGAAGAACTGTGCCACTTAGCAGACATCGCTTAAACATCGTATCTAACCAATTGCACTGAATAAATAATGAAGTAATGAAACGTACAAGTACAGCATTTATGGAATTTTACAGCTTAGAAAATAAGACACTCAGTCTAAAGTCAGATTTAGTATTATTTAGTGCCTTAAAAGATACTTAATCGAAACGAATTTATAATTATAATATATTATAATTTAAACTAAATGAGAATAGTGGAAACGCTGCCTTCTGTCGCAACCATTCAAAAAAAAGTCATAACGAAAAAGAAATTTTGCTCACTACTTCAAGATATGCTAATTGGCTTGATTTTTTTTTAAAAAAAAGTAATGAATTACTATTAGTTTTTCATCCGAAAAAAATTTTAAAAGAGAATAAAAAATAAAATTTAACTCAATTCTCTTGCGAAGAAATTTTTTCCCGCACACGCAAGAAGATTCGCTTTTATTTTATAATAGAACGTTGAATAATGGGTTTCCGTCAAAGGTTTTAATTTCTTAAAGCATGTTTGACAACTAAACTGAAGTAAAGTGAATAACAAATGGTTGAGCATTTTTCGTGCAAAGTAGTTTTTCCCGTATATGAGGTATAAAAAAAATGCTTAACTTTCAAAATAGAATAATCAATAATTGATTTTCTTAAAAATTACAGAAAATATTATTTGACAATTAAATCGTTGCTAATAAGGAAGCAGTTTTTCCTACACATGATATAAATTTCACGATTTGTAGCATTTTTTATACCCACCGCCAAAGGTGAATTTCATTTTGTCATTTGGTTTGTAGCTACGAAAAGGAAACTTCGGAGACCCCACAAAATATATATATTTTTAATCAGCATCAAATTTAGAATCGATTTAAGCATGTCCGTTTGTCCGTCTGTCCGTCTGTCCGTGTGTGTAACGTCGGTGGTAAACATTCTCCTGGTCGCAAAAATGAAGATATCAGCTTCAAACTTGACAGAAATATTTGAAGTTCTTTTTAATACAAGCGTGGTGGACATAAAAGATTCGGCATAGCCGAATATAATTTTCTTACTGGTTTTATTTTGCAGTTCCGGCTAAGTAATTGAACATAATAATCTGCTTGTGACGTCCACTGTCACGCTTTAGAAGATTAATCGCGAATATAATTAATGTATAGGATTCTGAATGAATTCTCCCAAACTTGACTAAAAAATAATAATAATAATCCTTAGGAGAATGTGCTAAAAAAAGCGGGCGTAAAACGTGCATCAAAACTTAATAGCATTAATGTAAAGATTTAATTTAACTCTGTTTCATCAGCAAAATGTAACATAGATATGCATTCAATATTCCCGTAGAAGTTCATTTTTATAGTACAACGTATATGTTTGTCATTTCTTTATCTTCGTGAAGTTGTAGGTCCGTCTGTCTTTCTGTTTGTTATTGCAATTTCTAAGATGGCGAACTTTGAAATAAAAAGTGGAAAATTCAAAGTTGTATGATGAATTATATCTCCTCCACGAAATTTAAAATCATGAATTGTTCGCTTAAAAATTTGTTTACAATAGTCGACAATTAAAGACATCTCGGAAAATATTTAATTTTATCACAGGAATATTAAGGAACTTTAATTTTCTTGTGATTGTGTGTATGCTTGCTAGTTCTCGCTTTTAAACTTGAAACCTGAAGGCACATATGCAATTAAGCAGACCACAAATTGCAATCTTTTGAAAAAATCCATCCAATAGTAACGAGGAAAAGTTTGTTGGCACAAAGATTTTTATCAATTTGTGCCATTATTTGTGCCATCGTAGTACATACATAAACTACAACAATGTCCCAACGAACAGTTTATATGCTTAAGCTACGATCACGATCTTAAAACGAATTGAATGAACGGAAAATATAACAATTTCGCGGTATTCTTGTCATATTTACTGATAAGTAAATTAACGGACCTATTCTGGATAACAGCAGAGATATATCATAAGTCACAAGTAAAGGTTTGTAATCTTTTAATGTTCTAAAATTGAATCACAAATTTCGAGCTTCCGAACAAAAGCATAAGTTTGTAACCAGCTGTTGAACAGATTTTTTTTTTTTTTTAAATATAATAGTGCACAATAATTTAAAAGAAAAATACAAAAAATGGACGAAAATATTTTTTGCAATACTTTCAGATAATTATGTAGTAAATAGCGAAATTAGGTGTATACAGAAACTTTAGTAAACTACTAATGAATTTTGTTATATTAGAATTCAAAATATTGTTGAAACATTTCCAAAAATTTGATACAAAAAGCTTATCTTTAATTTGGTATATCGCCGGTACATGTAGTAACACGATAATGACCAGGCAGAATTGAAGAGACGAGGACAATGTAGTGTAGGCGCAGTCAGCGAGATGTACGTCCGATAAATAATTCTTATGTCTTATGTCATTTTCGATCGAGCATTCAGTATAACTGCCAATCATAACTAATGGTCTACAGCACTGGAAATTGAATCCGGATATGCTGACGTAATAGAAGGGCATGGAATTTAAATATGATCTATGCAGAAGTTAGTTTAGTTAGAAGTGCGAAATAAAAAGTTTCGACGGGAATATATCGTAGATTCCTTATGATATAATCTATCATTTATGATGTCATCTGCGTATGAAACTTCTAAATATATTTTAAATTTATGACGTATTTTTACCTTTTCGGCAATAAAAAGTTGAAATATATCGCAAATACGTGATTACCTATATTTAAATCTCGATGTGTACAATACTTTCGCCGAATATTTTAACGGATAATTTAATATATTTTAATAATTTAAAAGCCGCAAAAATTATCAAAATTCTAATAACACGAAACTTTGCTTGGAAAGGTGCTTATATAAATAATTCAAGCTCAATGCATTTATATATATATATATATATATTTCTTATTAATGTAGAGGTATATTGGGCGTTCAAGATTCTACTGTAAAGCGAAAATAATTTTTTTTTTACAATTTCGTTGCTTTTTTTTATGAGTTGATAAAATTTACTGTAAGTAGTAAAGTCTTCGTTCTTCGATTTTTCTTCTCTACTTACAGCTTTTATATGTAAATGTGTGGGTGATCGCTCGTCTGTTAGTCGCGTTTACAAGACAAACATTTATAGCCATTTAACAGCCAACTAAACAACCGAGAAAATCAAATAATAAACTGGCACCCATAACACATTAAATCTTATAAGTTAAGAAGACCATTAGGCGTAGGTTGTATTTTAAGCAATAGATGCTCGTACGTATGTATGTATATTTCAACGTCGTACAATTTTATATTTTTCTACATTTTGTCTCTCTTGCCATTTGCGCTTGACTGCGATTAAAAGAAACATCATCGATTCTAGTTAATTTAAAATTGCATTTGTTAAGCAATTAATTTGATGGCGAACAGCAAGTCTAATTACAATATATATATATATATATATATATATGTATATATATATATATATATATATATATATATATATATATTTATTTATAGAAAGAAGTTCTTTGCATCAACCGTGTAATAGCTCATATAAGATCAGTGAAGCCCAATTAAACCGAAGTATTTTCGTTTTCTAAGATATGTGAAAAGCACTCCCATACGAGTGTAGGTATTTTTTTTAACATTTTAACAGAATCAGAGTTAAGTAATTTTTTGATAAATAGAAAAGCATGAATGTGCATACAATTACATGTAAGTGTCTTTTTAATAAGGATTAAAATTATATCAAATAAAAAAAAATATAAGCTTTAGGATTCGTCAACAGTCTTTTACGAAATCTCCTCATCAAGAATTTCATCATTGAGATGTTCCTCGCTTTGACGGGCAATTCAATCTTGAAGCTTTGATTGACTTTAACATAGCTGCAAAAATAAATAGTCACTGATATCAAATTAAAACACATTTATACAAATTTTTGTAATACCTTTTACTAACAGTTCATATGGTTTATGTTCGATAGGATAGATCTACTAATATAATTAATGATTTATGATACGAAGTTTAGAGAGAACAAATATTTAACATAGCTATCTTCAAATTTCGTCCAAAAATTGATCGGAATTGACTTGCTAACTTAATCGCAAGAAAACAAACAATTTTTTATTCTGACGGTTGGTTGATTATATATAAATTTCTTAAATGCTGAGACTGGCGTCTGCAAGTTAACTTTACACGAAACTTTCCCAGTAAGACATCAGTAAAAAAGTCATTCGTATGCATTTACAGTTATAGCTTTTAAATCTAAAGTACGTGCACCTATAACTGAAGAAGGCCCCACGCAAAGACTTATCCGAACTATATAAAAAATGCATCTTTCAAATATTCGCTTAAGGTGATGGCTATCCGAGCTGAACAAAGCTTCCTGATAATACTTGTCTTTATTTGCTTAATATTTATTTATAAGTAACCAATTGTGTTTGCTCTTGATAAGCGTTAATGCAATTCACAAATTTTCCGATGGGGCAATGCAAATACAATTGCCGGCACATAAACGCTCATACTACAGACATACTTTAAATTGAAGACAAAACTCTATAATAGAGACAATGACTATTTTATCTGTAATAGCTGAATTCATGTATATACATTTTTTGAGGCTAGTGTATAGACATACGTACTTAAACATATACACATACACGTTCATGCATACGTGCATACCTCTATACACACATATATGTTTTAATGGATCTGAAACAGATAAGACTGCGCTCAAAATGGGAAAGACAGAAGTGAACAAAAAAGTCTCGTTACTCTAAAGTGGAAAGATTCTCTTATTATTAACCATTTCAAAGTTTTATCATATAATCATATATTTGATGGTTTGTCGATGATGATAATGATGACGATGACAATGTTTTCTGCTTTGTTCTTTATTTTATAGTCTTATTGATATTGCTTCTGATGTTGATGGCAATTTCATATCCTTTTACCTTCGACTATGTATATACATATAAATACAAATATTCGCATATTGAAGAATATTGTAACAAGGGAACGTGTTATCAATTGATAAACCATAGAACTTAAGTGATCGTTATCACGTTTACTTGAACTTGACAAACATTTCGCGTCGCCGCTTTTCTTTTTTAAGGATAATTGTATATATATGTTTTAGCCTAACGTATATATTCTTTATATACCGTCATTCTAGCTTACACGGCACATTTATGATAGGCGAGCCGTTAACAATTGGTAGTATGCGTCTTGCATTCGTATGGTTTTCTTTGTATACTACTGTAAGCTAAAAGAAAATTAAAATTTACATATTACGCCCCTTTGACTTTTAAGCTACAAACATTCATACACACATCTAAAGTAAAATCTAATTTACAACATTGTGAAAAGTTCAACTTAGCCATAAATTTTCGGGTGCGAATACAATCACAACATCTACTATAGAGCAAAATATGATTGTGAAAGTTTCGCTTCTTCTTGCAAACACCTGAATTTGATGTTGTCTGCTATCGCGTTTAATGCTCATTTTATCTCTTTGTCTATATATGTATATATTTGCTTTTTTTCTTTTTATATGGCAACCAAGAGAAAAAAATTGAAAGAAAAGAATAGAAAAATACTCGCATATTGTTAGTAGCGTTTGTGTAAAAATTCTTAAAAGCGTAACATTTTAATTCTTGCACCTTCTGGGTGTTTTTATTTCTTATGATTAATTTAAAAAAAAAAAACCTGAAACGATTTTGTGAGCAAATGCATCCATAACAATTGTTTTATTCATTTCGTTAATCAACTGTCGCAACTCAAGTCTCGTTTCATTGATCAATATTATCGGCTGTCAGAGAGATTTTCAATCGTATTATTTTTATACCAATCATTAAAGAAAGATTCGTTACAAATCAGATCGAAACATTTGGTTTTAGTAATATAATAATATTGAGATATAAGAGATCAATAATAAAACAGAAGCATTTTAATAAAAATAACAAAAAAATAATATAAATACGTGAAATTCTCTTTTCGGTTTTATATATTTTATGTTAATATTCCTCAGATTAGGCTCGTACCACCGGCATAGTGGCATAGATTTTATTTAGAAGAATTATTTACAAAACAATTATTACAGATATTTATTTTTAAAAACATTTCGTTTCATCTTTTCGACTTTCCTTCTTTTCCAACTATCCTCGCTTTTTCCAACTATCTACGCTTTAAGCAAATCCTCTCCTTACAAATCTTTTGATAACAAGTCATCAATAGACACATTTCATACAACTATTGTTGTTAGTCCTCTAACACTTTTCATCTATCTATTCTATTTTTATTAGCCCTTTCACCGGTTTCGATCTTCCGTGACTTGTTGCTAATCGTTAACAGCATTAGTCGCCATCGAAAATCTTTATTTGCTTTCGTTCGTTTAAAACCATATTTTAGCAAATTTCGTTTCTTAACAGAGTTAAGCAGTTTTCATCAAAACTTATCTCATCAGATATGTGTTTTTCATATTATAAAAAAAAAGTATTATAATGAAAGGCTTTTTGCATTTAAAATTAACTTGATTTTTATGCCTAAATTGTAATATTTGCGTCTGCTATGAGAGCGTAAGTTACTATGCAGGCTCCACACTAGCAAAATATTCTTCACACATAAACTTGCTGTGGCAAAGGGTAGTTCAGTTTTAGCATACCAAAGAGATTAGTACACAAATAAGGCCCCAATTTAATAGACGTCTCTCGCTAATAACTGTCGAAAATGCTGAAGCAATACGTTTTAAGTACAGATACGATGTTCTAAACAACGATTTGAGGATATGAACGTTGTTTTAACGAACGACACGAAAAATGGACCGAATAATTAAATCGCCTTCACATTTCTTATATATTTTATGCTTATTTTACGGTTTATAAAGATTTGACGAACTTCTGTATCCTCTATGATTATGAGTAAAACGAGAGATAGTTTATCATTTCTCTGATGTTTTTTCTTTTCTTTTGTAATATTATTGTAGCATTTTCACGCTGTGAATTCTAATTAAATTTATTGCCGCAATTTAAAAGATTAATCTTTTCATCAACTCTTTATTACAGAAAAGTTGTCAAACTAAAGCAACTTTGGAGTGAATTTATGCATATACGCTCGAGTGGCTTGTTATTGCCAGTAGCAATAACATATGAAATGTGATAGACAATCTCGATATGAGCAAAAAGGCAAAACAAAAAAAAAAAACAAAAAAATTTAACAACAGCAAGAAAATGAAAAATTACGTGCCTACAGCGGCTGTTGTAAAATCTAAAAGTTTTTGAAATGATTACATTAAACAGCAAATTAGATACAATTAGATAAGAAATTCAATTCCTATATAAATAAATCTTTTGCACGGTTCCCCCATACACTCTTTTTTTACGTTTTTCGTTACTCCCCACAAAACCGGCCAGTAACTTCCATTAATATATCTAAATATTGAGTTTCGTTACAAAAGAGATAAATCAGCAATCAAGCAAAATTTGCAAAAATTTGCTTTAAAAAATATGAAGAAAAAGTTTTTCTATAATCATGATATGAATTTTCACTTGAAAAATATAAGTTCATTTAATAATAATATTAAGCTTTATTCCCTTTTGTTAATTTTACTCATTTAAATCCGCAATTATGTCTATTCTTTAGAGTACTTCTTGCACCTGCACCTACTTTACAATTTTTTTTATTTTAACCACAACACACAGTTATTCAGCTGCAGAGATCATTTCTGAAGGGAAAGAAAGGAAGAGAAATAGAAACTTATTTCACGCTAATTAATACCTTTTCATTTTATAGATATTTCAGTTGTTATTACACATATATCCGAATGTGATAAATAGGAAAATTCTTTCTTGTGCATTTTCTTTTTACTTACTTTTCTTTTCTGTCTCTGCTTACTCGTTTTAGTATGTTTTTATTTTGATTCTATTATAATTAATAGGTGCTTGCAAAATATCTTATCATTTTTTTCTCTTGAAAATTCATTTATTGAGAAAAATTAGTACAATATATATTAATCAAAATATTTTCTATCATTTTCTACATATTCTTCCAAACTTTTTTTGGGGCTATCCATGAACCGACCTTTTTTCGCAGTTCTTCAACTTTGTTAAATCGCGTGCCAGCCAAGCCATGGTGCATCGATCTAAGCAAGTGGTAACCAGAAGGCTGTATGTCTGGTGAGTACGCTGGGTTTGGCAGAACTTCCCATTCGGGCTGCAACAATGTATCCTCTTGACCACTTTTGCAAACTGTGGCCGAAATGAAATTTTCAGTCAATTCGTATGGTAGTCATTTTCCACCTTTTGTGTCCTTTCCAATCGCATGTAAACGGCTGGAAACAGTTAATTCATGAACTGTTAAGCTGTTTGGAGGCTTTTTGAGAGTTTGTGCTGAGTTTCCGTTCTTTTCGAATTTTTTTGGTTCTTCAGGCAGTTCTTTGTCCTTGACGCCGAAATCACTATTTTTAAACCATCGAAACCCAAAGCGATAATTAGCATATGATAGAGCGCGATTACCGAAAGCTTCTAAAACTTTTTTATGGGCTTCGACGGTAGATTTCTTCAAGTTATGAATGTTAAAAGTGAATGTCGACAATGAATGTAGAAGATGCAATTTTGAGCGTTCCATGATTAGCGGCTGTACACACTGAATAATTCAATAAAACTAAATGGGAAAATATTGTCTTTGCTAGAGGAAGGTCAAAATTATCGAAATCTAATATTTCTCATTACCTTAACACTTTTACCCCTAGAATTTACTGATAAAAACTTTTACAAGCACCTAATATAATCGTATTTACGCAGTGTGATGCCAATTCTATAGGGCTTAAACTTTTCTTTTATGACGTGTTTACACTGATATACATTTCAATGATTACATCAATACATTTCAGTTAAAATTACAGCGATCTACATTTATTCAGAGCGGTAAGTGAATATTATCAACCTATAAACAGATAGTTTTAATTTACACATAAAGATACGATGAAAAAATGAAACATGAAAAAATAAAAAAAATTTATTGACTTTTACAATAAGTCAGTAATCTGATTACATATTATCTTAAGGAAATGGTAGAGGCAATGATGGCTACTGCGTCCGATTTATTCGCAAGACGTTGACCATTCTGATTGTTCCAAATGGTGACCCGGGGCTATAAGAGCGTTTAATTTCGAATTGGTTTCTTCGGAGATGATATCGAAGGACTACTTGTAAGCCCGTTTGTAGTTCTACTCAAATTCTACTCTGATTTCATTCTAATTGCTTTGCTTTTATGTTGACGGATTACAAATTTTTAGTAAGAAGCAAAAAAGGGGTAGAATTTTGTGAAAAAAAATTTATCCATAACAATTGTTCAATTAATTCAGTAAATTGACTCTTGTAAGTAACATTTCGTTTGGTTGCGCAAATTTCAGTCTTTTAGAAAGATTTTTAATCGCATTACTTTTATACTAACCATTGGAGGAAGTTCCACAATAACTGAGATCAGACATCCAATCAAGTAGATAATCTACTATAATTAAAGTAAATTTCTTGTCCGATTTAATGAAATCTGTCAGTTTTCTTTTAATGTAGAAACTTTGATTTGAAAATTACTAAAACAAATTGTTCTGCTTCCTCGGCTTTGTACGGCTCTGATCCTGTTCTGATCCAATAATTATTCTGTTTTAATTTAGTTTCGATGTAACTCTATTTATGCATACTCTACGTTCTGATTGTGTTCGAAGTCTGTCCGTTATTTCGTTATGCAACGCTTTCCGTATTAGGGTACGAAAATTTTTCCTTACACATCGGCGTTCTTATTTCAACATATTTCGTTTATAAAGTAAAACAATAATACCGACAAGAGAAAATTTCGTTATTTTTTTCTTCTTTGTTGAGTTGGTTTACAGTATTGAGCGTTATAATGAAAAGAGTTGCGTATAAGTAATTTTCAAAAGTTAATTTTTAATTTTTTGCAATTTACGACTTTTTTTTTAATTATCGTTTGATTTTTACCAACAAAGGCAAATATCTCACTAATATATAATGCTGTTTATTATTGTTGATGCTATTTAGTTGCAAATCTTCGGTCAAACATCTTGACCTTACAGAAATGAGGAGAACATACGAGAATTCTTCTCAGCAACTATTTTTACATTGATTTGTTTTAGCATAGACACCAAAGACACCATTTTTTACTTCTTACGGTTACACAAAGCACAAGTTAATGTCGTCGACAAGTAAGCAGTGGCAGCTGCTGCTGTAACAAAGAACAACTAAGAATGGTGTTGTTTTGCCTGCTGCTGGGTACTTCTATGAGCCCGTCCCCTTTCGGTTTCTTATGTCACTAAGTTGCGTAGGCAGACAGTTTTGCGTACTTGTATGCTTATAGGGATATACTTTTTCTCTTTTTTTCTCAATTTTGCATAGGAATTTTCATGATCATTAATTATGAAAAACAAAGAAAAAACTTTAGTTGTCCAACGAGTAAAAGTAAGAACAACATTTAAAAAAGCATCGGTTATCGTTTGTGTGACACAGTAAGGACAAGTTCGTTAAAAACCATAAGTAAACGAACAACAAAAAGTTATATAAGTCGAAGTCGAAGTCGAAGACTTAAAACTGTTAAAGAATGAGTCAGCAAGAATTCTGGTCAACAAATTTTTCTGGTTTAACAAACTCTTTGCCTCATTTTAATGAATAATATTTCAAAAAGTTTAACAGACACATTGAGTGATGATTATTGCTACGAAAAATACAAACAACGTACAGGTGAATAAGTAAATGGAAAATCAATCTAGCATCTTAAGTTTCTCAATATGAATAGAAACGAAAAATAAGAAGAAAATTCTAATATATGGTGAACAATTTATACGGGAGATCTAATTTTTATACATAAGTTTATATATATATTTACTTCATATATTTGCATTTCCCTCGCGTAAGATGGCATTTGTTGGTAGCTAACTAATGTTATCTTTGTCTCCAATAGTCCATTCATGTATAATTTAACTGTGGAATGTCGATAAGTGGCACTCTTAGTTGTTGTTCGGCTCGCACGTGTGATAGTTATATATAAAGTGCCATAGATTAAATGAAAGCTAAATTTTGTACTGAATTTTTGAAGAAGCACTTATCGAAACCTTTGGTTTAAATGCAGTTACACAAATTTACAAAATGCTATGCGGAGAGTATGTTATCATCGAAGGTAGGGATTGGAAGTAAAATCAATTATTCCTTTTCAATTTCGATTTCCAAGCTGCTTGTTACTTTGTTCGAAACACCTAAATCGACCCAACTATGAGACGCAATATGTATTTTATACACACTTTTTGGTTTCTTTTCACGCACATATACATATGTCGGGAAATTTATTTCTCTTTGAAAATTGAAAATTTCATAATCATTTCCCGAAAATGTCTTCTATGTTATATATAAAGAATGTTATGTATGGTTTGTTTCCAATAAATGAGAACAATATATAATAATAGCGGCGAAGAATGTGAATTGTGTTTTAAAAAATACGCGGTTCGTTAAGTGTAAGTAAGTAAGTTGACGAAAATTGTTTATTCAGTAGAGAAATCTCTATATACGAGACATTGTTTTGTTTATATCAAAGTATGATAATAATATTTAAAACAAAAATGTTAATAAAAACAAAACCAGTTTCACAGGATATCAAATTATGCCATTGAAGTCGATATAATATTTAATCATCGCAAATAAAAAAGACCAGTTTCGTCTTGATGTCGAACCTTGGGTACCTACAATCGTCTCATCATGGATGTAACCATTATTATGGTAGATTCAATGTGGACAAATTTGTTCTTTCGTTTTTAAGGGACGTTCCAATAACAATTTCTACAAACGTAGAAAGTATATATGTTCTTGATCAGCACGAGCTCTTTGTCTGGCTATAAGTTTTTGGCTTTGATCGCTTCACAACAATAACAACATGCAAAAAATTATAAATTACAATATATATGGCAAATATTTATCTAAATCGGTGTACAGATAGAGCTCTCTTAATAAGCAGCATAAGAAAGATTCCTTACGGGCTTAAAATTAGGAATATGAATTTCAGTGAACCATTAGAAAAGGAAAACTACATTCGAAATATTTTTATGATGTGCAAGTCTTTAGGGAGGAGAATAATTCTTATTGTGTATAAGAGAAAATTTGAAAAGGTTCACGTAACAATTAGCGTATGAGAAATACCTAGGGTACGTTGCTAAGCTTTGATGCAGTTGTATTGCAAGAGACTTGACTTATTTTCAAAGCGACAAAATAAGTTTGAATAATTTTTTAGAATTTCTATCATTTTTTTTTTTTAAACAACTCTGGACAAATTATACATAAAATATGTATTTAAAGTAAATCTTACAATGTATGTACGATGAATGAATGAATTTGTTTTAATGAAACCTTATTTCTATACATATCGAGTAGTATGGCGATCTTTCGAATAAACTAAAACTTTCTGCTTCTATGCGATCTTGGAGGGCGATAACAAACGCGTTAATTATATTTTATTAGTAATAACAAATTATGAGAGACAAGTGAAGCGAATAGGCATTGAAATAACAGCTACAATATATTTATGTTGTGAATAATACCACACACATAGTATTTTATGTCTTTGCATGGAATAAAGAAAAATGGACCTAAAACATAAGACATGACAAGTAATTAAGGAAGTAGCATTCACCTTGAAGCGAATTTTAAATACCCACCATTATGAAAATCAAACCATGGAAATCATTTCATTGAAAGCTATATATAGTGAAATTTGGAAATTTTTTTCAAACCACATTCGATGTATCATTTATAAAAAAAAGTATTTTTCTTTTTAATATTCAACTAACTAATAATGTGCGCCAGTTTTCAGTTTCGTATCGCTATTTTTGTTATTCTAAGACTTTTGACAATAATCCGACGGCTCAGTCATGGCCATATCCTTACAAATTCTTAAGCAATCAATCAATGAATAGTCAATCAAAAGTCAATATATTTTATAAGTTCTTTCGAGTGTTACGAACACAAGGAAAAATTTAACATATTCTTGTCCGCAAATGGCGGTTATAAAAATGGTTTGTTAAACATCTACGCCGTTTGGATGAATGTAGTATACGTTTACCAATGTATTTAGAGTATGTACGTAGTGAAATGTTAATTGTTAACAACACGCCAACTTAAACGTATGTATGCACTGACAGACAAACCGACAGATAGATTTGGCGGCCACTTATCTATACATGTATATGTATATATATACACAGCATACATACATACATTCTACAACATACAAACAATGTTGATGTTATTTTCGCAAATCTACATATAAGTACGTGTACGTGTTTTCTAAGCTGGCAATAATATTATTTGCATGATTCATGCTATAAAAAATATCGCAGTTCAAGTCACATAATTCTGTTATTGTTGGTGGTAGTATGGTAAGCATTCTCAATAATACTGTCAACGTTTAACTTTATCCAAATTGTAGAAGAACACAAAAACAAATTCAGTCATTGCTTTAGTTATGCAAATTGTTGTTAGTGGTGATTGCTGGTGAACTTTTTTTATTCTTTTTTTTTTTTTTTTTGCTTGACGTATATATAATCTAGCGCAAGCATATTTTAGGTTAATATTTATTGTTAGACTATTACAATAAAGAGAGATTTTTCTAAATTTGCATAAATAAAACACTTACTATTAGTTATTAAAAAAAAAAAACAATTTTTTTTACGAAAACATTTTCCCAGGAATTCAATATTTGTAAAAGTCTGCACGAACAGACAATTTTGAAGTCTACTTTCTTTGCATCATGCGATCTTTTAAACAGATCTTTTATACTAATCAATATTTTCAGCGAGAGTACATATATTAAATTTTCCATTGTAAATGCTGTGAATTTTTGTTGTCTTTGTTTTCTTTTTTTAAAGCTTGTGTTTCGCATATAAATATTCTGGTATATATCGACTTTGCTTTACTTCTAAAAAAAAAAAGACTTCATATTCTGGACATATGCATATTCTGGACATAAAAGAAGTTCTATATGTCGATACAGAGGGGGATCTTATTAAAAATTTAGAAGTGATCTGTATATGTGCGCATGCAAATGACTTTGTAGCAGGGAGAGAAAGAAAAGATCGGGAATTTTTCTCTCGTCATTTCAATAATTATAATAATTCGTTTGAGAAGTACACACAACACAATCTTGAATATGTATTAAAATAAATTAATTCGTTTCTCCTGTAAGCATGGAAAACTCAATAGTTTTTTATATTTAAAGGCAGGATATCATGTAGTGATTGTCAATTATAATATATTACGCGTCATATGTAACACGAGCCAATGTAAACCATCAATTGGTACACCATAGTTGTTATAAGACTAATCATCACTGCATTTAATAGGAAAGCCATCACGTTAGAATTTTGACTGTAGCATTATGATACAAAACACACGCATACGCATAGTCGTTTAGAAGCAAAAGTGGGTGCGAAAATGACTTGGACTACTTACTTGAATCAATAACTATCGTTATGTGTATTATTACACCGATCATAACAGTATATCCGTTTTATCAAAAAACGTTTCCAATGTTAACAAAGAATTTTCAGAAATCCACTAAGGAATATATAGAGAATAAATAAAATAACACGAACACCTGACGTGTCATGAATATTAGCCTTGTGAAGTTCATGACGCACTGGTTTATTCGAAACAGTATATTAGTCGAGTTAGCGTTAAGTTCTGCTGTCGCTCTTGCTACAATACTGGCACTGTGTTGAATAGTGTTTATGTTATATAGTCTCTTTCTTGTATAAACTTGAACAATATCGCATTCTGAATTTATCTAAGCGTATATGTTTGTTTCTCGTCTAAATGCCTGCGGTAGACATTTTCTCAAGTCGTAAAATTAAAGATACTGCTTTCAAATTTGACACAAACATTAAAAGTTTCTACACACAGATTGATACTGAAAGTGGGGGCCAAACCGGTCGAAGGACATCTTAAATTGAGAAGGACATCTTAAATCGAGAATTCCTCTGTTTTCAAAACCAACACAATTCGATTTTTTGCCCAGTACATATGAACTATAACAGGCATAACAAAAAAAATGTTCACAACAAAAAATGGAAGAAATCGTCCACTCCCATCCAATATTATAGAGTATAGAAATTTAATATTTTCGTTTTTGTTTTGTTTCTTTATACATGTCTTTAAAATTAAGATTGCGAGTATGTAATTCATTCACAACCAAGTGTAACATAATTTTCTTACTTGATTTTTTTACTCAAGTTTATTTGTGATTCTTGTAGTCATTGTTCTCTTGATTTTCCTTAGCTTTGTTGGTACTATTTGCTAAGGGCATTACTATTATGAATTTTAGTTATTGTTATTTGTATGGTTGCAGCATCTGCTGCTTGAGCGTACATTGTAGGCATCATCATCTACGTCACATTGTGTGTATAAAACAAAAATTGTAAGAAAAAAAGAAGAAGAAAACAAAATCTAATACCACAATCAGTGGCATGTTACCAACATGAACGCTTACGATGGCTTGTTTGATCTTCCATAATTACTTCACTTTATGCGTAATGAACTTTTTTCAGCTTAAAAAACGTAGAAAAAGTATGAAATACAAAACTTTCTTTTATAATGAAGAGAATACACCAAATTTCTCATTTTAAGAAAATATCATAAGATTTCTGTTTTTCGATGAAGCCTTAATATTCTCTAATACTCTTTCTGGTAAAAGAGATCACTCGGTCAGACACTCAATTGCCGACTTTTAATGATGTTTTTATTTACTCATCACTACTCTGAATTTCTTAAGAGTGATTTCTATATTCTACATTCGTCTTCGGCGTACCCGTGTATTCGGCAAGTGGAATTTTTCGAATGTAAATGTGTTATCAAGATCGCTTTTAACTGTCTAATGTACTCTTTTCTATTCTATTTCATAAGGCTACGTTCAATTCCTATATATACCTCCCTATGTCAATGTTTTTATATGTATTTTATGTTGCTATTTTGCCTCCGTTAGACGACCATATTGAACCCAAACCGAACTACATATATAATTAATATAAGCCTTCTCAATAGTAGAATTATATAAAATCTGCAAAAAAAAGAAAAGACAGCAGGAAATCAATACGTATTATGAGGTAAACGCCAACAGCTACAATTTCATCTTCGAGCTTATTACATTTCTCTCTCTCTCTCTCTCTCTCTCTCTCTCTCTCTCTCTCTCTCTTTCTAATGCATGGAAAACTCATTCTCGAAATGGCTGAGCACTTTCTCTGTGCATTTTTAGAATCGCTCAGAGAGTTTTATGTAAAAGTAAATTTTATATAGAGAATTGATTCATACTAAAATACAGTCGTTGCAATAAATGTTTTGTTAGGCATATGTACGTAAAATGCAAAATATATGTATAAAATCTATATATAGATTTGTTCATTGTTTTATTGCATATAACGAGTGAAACCTACTTTACATCAATACTAGGGCCATCGCTGATATAAGTGCAAAACATTTTTTACTAAATTCAAACACATAGCCCCACATATGTAAGAACTGCAGCGCACGCAGTGAAGTGTTTACTTCGTTTCAACAAAAAGTTGCTATATGGTTATTTGAATCGATTTTTATGTTTGACTTGTGCTTTGAGCATAACCAAATATGTGTCCTGTATGCGGTCGATTAATTACTGGTGTGAAGTTAGCCCCCACTTGTCTGGCCCCCTTTTTTCTCTTTGCTAAAAAAGGGGCTAATTTCACACTTGGTACGTGTCTTTTCTAAGGCAATTGATAATAAAGCAGGATGAAAAAATAAACAAAATATTTACGAAAACTGAACAAAAAGAGAAAATATAAATATTAACAATATTCATCATGCACAGTGCGCTTGTAGTTTGACAAAAATTACAAACAAATATTTTTAAGAAATAATACACCTCCACTTTTTTGATATATCTTAAAGGGTTCGCAAAGCTATCAAAAAAACCTAACTTCATTATCCAAAGTAGGGGACATCATAGTGAAAAGTGTCAATATGTACCATTTCCCATACGTTTATGTGTTCAGCGTAAATGTTAAAGCCTTCTAAGTAAGCAGCGCTTTTTCTTTTTTTACTAAACAACGATATGACGTAACGTTTGGATGGGTTCAAAAGATTATGGAATTCTTTATACTTGGTGTTCATATTTGATCAGAAAAATAGGAAAATCTGGCAGATAACGCTGGACAATGCTTTAAGTAGAACTTCTTTTATACAATTTTTCGTTTTTCGTTTTTGTTAACAATCAATTTTACTGCAACATCTTTCAAAATTCAATTACAAACGAATTACAAGATGATTGCTCTATTTCGTAAGAAAAAAAATGGATGATAGTAATTGATATGCCAATCGACGACATCTTATCAATCATTACATTCATTGGCGGATTTTATTTGTATTACGCATAATGCTACAAGAGAGGATTGCACGATTGCTCTTGCTTACGAATCCTTTTGTTCTATTCTCGCGCATGGTTTTCTTACGCAAATCAATTTAGCGGTAGAGAAATTTATCGATTTCTATTTCTATTCTCTTCTAACACCAAATATGCACGCGGGCGAATCGACGACGCTAGCCCGCGCA
>KK351022.1:475476-510517 GCA_000671755.1 Glossina brevipalpis | reverse complement strand
TTTTTCTATGCCGCTTTATTATCAATTAACTTAGCAAAGTCATTTTTAGCAAAGACACAAACGCAAAAAATTTATGTGGGCTAACTTCACACCAGTAATATTTTATAATATATGTATTACTTTGATGATCTCGCCACTAGACAGATGGATGAACGCTGCTAAATCGGTTTAGAAATCCATACTACTGATCGAAAATATATACGAATGTGGTAACTTAGAACTATATATCTATCTCGATATTACAAATAGAATAATAAAATCACTATCCTCATGTGTGCTTTGACAGAGAAGAGCGTATCGAAGTTGCTCGCAGAAAAAGTAATGAAGTTATTTGAAAAAGGCAGCGAGCTAATAAACCTAAATTTAAAGGTGCTCGGTACGCTTATCACTGATATTGCCTCTGGTCGTCGTGCTCCGCGTATGAAACAAGGAATTTGTTTAAATTTCATATTATTCATATCATAAAGAATTGTGAATTTTTATAAAGAAATGAATAAAAATTAAATTATATGCAAACTAATAACAATTATTTGAAAATTATTTAACTACCTACACCTGCATATGTGTGAGAACGCACTTTCGCAACTCGTATATATATATATATATTGTTTTTTGTTTTCTTTTCTTATTCTTCATTACAAATATCAATTACTTACATAAATAAAAATCAGTAATAAACATAAATTTCAATTCAACCAGCCAACGCATGTACAGCAAGTGAGTATTTTACAACAAACACGTAGTAATAAAATTTTATTTGAATATAAGAAAAAAAAAAACAAATATAAAAACCAACAACAAATGAAAAATGCAACCGCTTAGTACAACGGCAGCAACATTAGCAACGAACATCAATTAACTATAATAAAGTTGATAGTAGTCATAATAATAACACAGAGAAAAACATTCATACATCGATCCATTATAAGAATTAAATTAAATGCACTTGTTTTGTAAAAGCACGTAAATGATCGCATAAGCATGCGCAACACGTGAATATACGTCTCTTTTAAAGATCATTCACAAGAATTTCAAGTGCTTTCACAAATTGTGTGTATATATAGAACAGATATTGATGGCATTTTGATTTTGGTTGCTAACGGTTTACGCTTCTTTTTCTTCTCTGCATTAATAAAAATTGTAAAATTTTATGTTTTTGTTATGTTTCGAAATAATTGTTATATCTACAAAAAAAAAAAAAAAAAAAAATCAGCAACTAATATTACAATTACACATAAATCGTCTATATTAATCATCTCGTTGGAATATATAAAAATCGTATAAACTTTCCTTTGTTGCATTTCCTTTGGTGCATTTTAGATAGATCCGAGAATTGTTAGTAACGAATTTATATACGAAAATATATAATATAAGCCAGAACTGTCTTTTTTTATGTTGATTAATATAATAAAATAATTGAAAGATAAGATAATACAAAATAATTTGTAGAAAATCGATTATTCAGCGTTCTGTTCCAAAACAAAAATCGCTTTTAATTCGTTCATAGGAAAAACTTTTCTGAAATTTGGTGATCTTTTTAGTCGGGCTTAGGAGCATTTTTTAGGTTCAGTTCATTATTTTATTGTTATAAGTTAAATGAGGTTAAGGTGTCAATTTTCAATTTTGAAAAAAAAAATTATTTACTGGGGTTTGATCTTCTTTTTTTTTCTAGATTCGTTGTAACACCAGGAACGCGTATATTCTTTAATTAAATGTGTTGAAAGGCGTTGAATAAACTAAATAAATTTTAATACGTGGGTTGCAAAAATTGCGTAACTGCTGGAATTCCGTTTGCCAATTTGCTTACCAACGTTTCAGATTTTGTGAAAGAGTAGCGTGCCACACACAGGATGGTGCTCCGAACCATACAAGATGGCAGGATTCGTAAAAATCGTAAAACTGGAGAGCTGGAGAGCAACAGACTTTTTAGGTCACGCTACTGATTGGCAAACAATAACTGTTTGAAATTTTAAATTTCACTTTAAAGGCGATGTTGAGTAAACTTTGATGAATACTTTGCTTGCATTTTTTTTTCTTTAGAAATTGTAGATGCTTTTTATATGGGGTATCTACTTATTCTCCCATATTTTTCAACGCAGTCTTTCGTTATGACCGATCATTAGTCATAAAAACTTCTGACCGAATTTTCCTGTAATATTTTGTAAATTTTCATCAAAATTGGTATCCCGCAATAATAATCGCAATAAAACTCTGATAACAATTTTGTTATAAAACGAAAGCGCCAAATTGCCATAACCAAAAAAAAAAAAATAAAAATAAAAAACAAAAAAGTTATATTCAACTGGAGCCGAATTTTGCGTATTTATTTATCATTTCAATACCAGATGTTTCTGTCTTATTTACGTTACGAGTGATAAGTGGGAAAGATCACAAAAATAAAAATTTTATCACTTACAATTTTGTATGGTTATGCCCTATTTTCTCTATTTCTAATAGGATCCTGCATAAAATAAATTTAGAAAACGTTAGTCTTTTGTCTTTCATAGTTTATGAGTAATAAGCAAAAGCCCACAAATTTATAGATTAGAGTTTACTGCGAACGTGTCCCGTGATCAATTTCAACAAAATTTTAATAGTAACTTGTGTCAGCAGAATTTATCCACGCAAACAGAAAGTTAGATTTAGATTAGATAGATTCAGAAATTGACGCTGATTAAGAATTTATATGGTTTATAAGGGGTCTGAAGCTTGTTTTCGGTTGTTATAAACTCTATAGCATATAAAAATACCATCCTCCAGTGATAGGTATAAAAAAATAAGAAAATTCTGATGAGTGTCTTAAAATTTGTGACCTCGTTGTGATGTTAGTTAACATACGACTTAGGTGTCCTTTCAATTTCGCAGAAAAAATTATATATTTGTTGTGCTTTCATTTAATAGCTTTTAGCTTTAATTCGATAACATGTATGATATAATGCAAATATAAAAATCCTATCTGCTAATGTAACGTATACACAATCACAATTTATTGAGAAACTGGAAATATTCTTTAAATATTAAAATCATATAGTAGTAGCAGTAGAAGCAATAGTCAATAATAATAATAACAATAATAATAACAGAGATCGTTATGCGCTAGAACAAGTTCATTAAGTGAATATAGTAGATAGAAAGAGAAATGCTATGAAAGGCCTTACAACTGGAATTTTTATCACCACCAATGACATTCACTGAATCAGTTATATATACTTTTGATAAAGACTCTCATAATTATATTCACAATTTGTATTGTCATCATTTGAAAAATTCGATACAAGTGAGATCTGCCAAACATATGATACATGCGATCAGTTTGTGAATTTCTAATGCATGCGTTTAACATCTTGTCCTATTACGCCTTCTAAACTAAGTGATAGCCTAAGAAGTGCTGTAAACTGAAGAAACCCGTTACTGTTTTTGTATTTTAATGAACTGACTGCATCAATGAATTAATATTTATGATGGTAGCTATGATGCAATAATCATTTGTGTGTTATAGTCCATGTCGCTTCTTAAAAATTGAAATCAACGATAAAATAATGGTTCAAAACACGAAAAACGTTTAATTCCATATTTTTGTTTTTCTATATTTAATAAACTTTTACTCAGCAAAGCGGCATAGACGCCTAAGATGTATATAACTTTATTTAAAACATTTTCTTGAGATACTTCAGCTTGAATTTTGTACGTATTGGAACATTAATTTTCAACTTTAATCTAGCAATGTGTGTCTTTGTTGTAAATAGGATTTGAGCAGCACATACATTGGAATTGGGATAAATTTTTTTTGGGTTTGAAAAGTCATCTGCCGTGCCAGACTTTATCGAAGATCTTTTACACATCTACGAAGAGTTAAAATTAAAAAAATTAAAAAAATACGATCTAAATAAAGTTATCAACTCGTTTATTTGCGCCCCATAATTTACTGATGGCCTTCTTACAATCTACCAGGTTTGCTGAAAAGTTCATAGGCTAACATAGAAAAATCCTTTTTTTTTGATAGAATTTAATTTTATTATTCAATATAGTTGCCTTCGAGGGCGGTACAACGATTATAGTGGTCATACAATTTTTCGATACCATTTTTATAGTACGATTTGTCTTTAGCTTCAAAATAGGCGGTTCATCACGTGCAGTCCACTTGGTTGACTGACGACTTGACTCCGGTGTGAAATGATGGAGCCATGTTTCATCCATTGTCACATATCGACGTAAAAATTTGGGTTTATTACGATTGAACAGCTCAAAACACTGCTTAGAATCATCAATTCGTTGTTGTTTTTGGTTGATTGCGAGTTCGCACGGCACCCACTTTGAATAGAGCTGTCGCATATCCAAATGTTAATTCATGACATATCCAACACGTTCCTTTGACATCTTTAGGGTCTCAACTATCTCAATCAACTTCACTTTACGGTTTCATTTCCAAAGGACAAAGTGACAGAAAGATATTTGTATTCTGTATAGAAGACTGTGAGTGAAAGTGTAACAGGGAAGTGGTAGTGTCATGAAATTCGCTTGCAAAGATATTAAGTCATTACTGGGAGTAGCCCTCTTAATCCTAATCTCTACACAAATAGCAAATAACTTCATAATTAATGAATCAACTTTTTCAAAATATTTACGGAAAATTGTTAAATATTTTATTCTTTGAAAATAGTTTCATTTATTTTATTGCAAAGGGAAGCTGCATGTCAAGGATATATGCACTATTATTATTATTACTATCGTTTAACCTCCTAATTTTATGGTTAAAGACCGCTTTCTCGGTATATTCGTAGCGCCTATGAAGCGCCTATGGTTGCAGGAAGGTATCGTGCTAGCTTCTTTCTTTTATGTAAAAATCATCAATAGAACGTCATTGGATCAGAATAATAAAAAAATTTTTGTTAAGCCTGCGACATTTAAAGTTGCGTGCAATGCGCGCTTTACTAATAGCTTCGAACTAAAATAAAAAAAATTGAAATCAAAACATATATCACATATATAAACAACGAAAAAAAAAATCGCGACTCATAACAGAAAAAAGGAAACATTTTACAATTTGTTGATCAGATAAATTGCAACAAGAACAAATAAACCGAACAAAAATGGAATTATTGTTGTAACAAATGATTTATTTCATCGAAGAATTTCATTTATATATAAAGGTCTAATATAACCACGCTGTGCCTATGCTGTGTTAATTGCATAGTTGGCTATGCATACTTTTGGTTAAGCCTTAGTTTGCTGATGTTATCAAAGTGATGTTTGTTTTTTTTGATGTAAAAAGCAGACCAAAAATATATAAACAACGTGTACAACAAAGTCAGCGTGGCGAGCCATTTAGCTCAACATTTTAAACTAATTTTTAATTACTTAAGAAAAAAAGAAAAAAAAACCAAAAAAAAAAACACTCTTCGCCTCAAGAGTGAGAAACTCCTGTTTCACTTTTGCCAACAAGGAAAAAAATCTAAATAATCAAATCTTGTCAACAGGCAAGAACGATAAACATGTATAACTTAACATATTTAATAGCTTGTAAATAACAAACGAAAAAGTAATTATTTATTAAACTCGAATTGCTATTACACGGATTAATCTATTTTAGCTTACGCGTAATAACTGATCAGATTTGAACAAAACACCCTCCATGTTAAGATTTATTAAATAAATTGTAAACAATAAGAGAAAAATGTAGAAGTGAGTAAGTACTACATGTATGAAAATAATAAACAATGTTGTTAACTAAGCGAAAAAAAATGATGAAATTCTTGGTTTCAATTTGAGCTATTTGTGTGTCCATCCATAAGTGTATATGGCATTTAAGAGTTTTGTTAGTTTTTAGTCGTATGGTCTATGGAAAATTTGTGAAAGTGCTATTGACTTTTAAGCAAAAAACTACTAAATAAGAATATGTTGATAGATAAGTATTCTATTTCTTCTTCTTCTTAATAACAGTGTGTCTTTGCGAAAATATCGGCATATTCCATTCTTAATAATTTTCTCACATATTTTTGATGCACCCGAAATAACATAAATGATGGGAAAAGTGTAGTTTGTGTGCCGGCATTTGACGGAAATCATCCGGATTCATTATGTGTACGAAGTTCGGAGTTATTTTGAAAATTAACATTTAAGTAGAAAATATTTATTTTCGCGACAGTTCACGTTTTGATTTGAAAAAGACAAAATTGAATCTTCCTGTTAGAAAGCGCGACATGGAAGATGTTTGCGATAGTCTCTTCTATTGCCTCTGAAAAAGCGGAGGTCAAACATTACTTCAACTTTGACCAGTGAAACGTTTAGAGACATTTTAAGTTCAAAATTTCACACTTTAATCGATTTCATCTGGCATTTAAAGATTTTAGAGATCACACCTATCGAGAGATCGAACTAATTTATACGATACGAGTTAGGAATTTATGAGTGGATCGAATGATGAAACGAACGTATTTATAAAAGAACCGATACTTCTTTTGCAAAATTGAAGACTTTCTGTTTAGAAAGGTTTTATTTTACTAATATTGAGCGTAAGAAGAAAAGCATTTCAATTATAACTATTTCAAGCAACAGTTTTTTATGATTTTCTTCGATTGACTTTAACAAATAAGCTTGAAAACGCCGTAGTGGAGAGATCTATTCTAACGTAAGGGAATTTTCAAGTCTATGTTTTAAAGATAGTGTAGCAGCATTGATACATTATTTTCAATAAAAAAAGCAAAACTTGTGTCGAGAATATTTTCCGAATTATCGTAAAACCCCTATATTTGTATTATTATTATTTAATTGTCGTTTGTTAGCCAACCTCTATATAAAAGGTCTTTACGCATCCATATTCGAGATCTCGCAATTATTAAAGCTTTTCTTCTTTTTTTTATATGTATATTACTTTACATAGACAACTTTGATAATCATCCTGTGATGGGTTAAAACAAAAAACTTAAGGCACAAACTTTTCATGACAATGATGTTATAGAACTTCAAAGAAGTTTTTAAATATTTCCTAAACAATTATTTCAAAGCACGCAAATGTCAATATTTACAATGATACTAAGCAAAAGACACAATCATAAATATTTCAATGACCATATTTGCTTGCATATAACAAACGAAAATATGCAAAAAACCATAATTTTCTTATGCACTAAAGACAAATTAAAATAGTTGCAAATGTTAAACATGTTAAAAATAACCTTTAAGTCAAATAAGGAATTTTTTTTCTACGTTAATGTCTCATTAAATAGTTACCGCTAACGAACGGACTAATATACGCTTTTAGAGATTATTATTGAAATTATTTACTTAATCGGAAAAACGCAACAAAAAACGAAAAAGAAAAAGAAAAGACATAAACTATATTAAAATATTTATAAGCTATGTAAATATGAAATTCGGATTTGAGAAACAGTTGGGTAACACCACATGTAGAAGACAAACGTAACGTTTTTTTACCTTGAATATCTTTAAACGATAACCATTCGTAACATCAAGTTATATTATAACGTAAAAATATTTTTTCTAGCAACGAAGATATCGAGATTTTCGTCAAATGAAAAGCGAAGCATTCCACGAAAGCATTTTTCTTTTGCACGTAGGAGACAAGACGAAATCGTTTATACATCGTAGGAATTATTCCAAAGTAGAATTACTTTACTTTAACAGGCAGACCTAGGCATATTAACTATATGCAACGTAAGGTTGAATAAATTTGTGCAGGAAGAATATTATGTACGTTTATTGGGATTAGAAGGAATTGGTCCATTATGAGCATTTAGAGCCCATTGGATCGGTTAATGCCAAACGAGGGCAACAGCAATTAATTGATTTGAAGTCTTCGCTGTTCAAAAAATGAACAAAACGATCAGTTTTTTTACAATGAATTTAGTCTATTCACCCATACGAAAAAACCGTTTCGCGCCACTTTTGAAGCATTCAAATGGGAAATAGTAGTCTATGAGGGTTACTCTCCGGGCTTGAATGTTTCCGATTACAGCTGATTTGCTAAGCACAAAAATCTGAATAAATAGATCGAGAACTGGTGGCGTCTACGAATTGCTAGACAGCTGGGAAAAATGTATAGCTAACGCGATGAGCAATATTCCGAATAAAAAAAATTGTTTTTTCAATTTCAATGCAATTTCATATTTATATACATAATATTGAGTATTAATATTTGGTAACCTTATAATGGATACTTCTAACACATACAAATTCTCGGGCCTTATTTGAAAAAAACAAATCGATACATAAAAAAATTTACGATTTTCAAGACTTCTCATAAAAAATGGTATTTCAATTGATTAAATTGACGTCAAAAATTCGCACCGAAAGGACCAATCCCTTTAACTCTATCCCATGTAACCGTTCCTGTGAAAATTACGTTTTTATATGAGAAAGAAGTTTAATTTTTATTATATTATGATGAAAATTGGTCCATGATAGTGATTTGACATAAAATTTAACTGTATCAAATTTTGGATGATGTAAATTTATTTATTGAACCTCATCTCATCTACAGATGCTCATGAAAAGTAAGCCCTCATATGGCAACAAAGTATAATTTTTAGTACTTTACGACAAAAATGTATGAAAAAGAATAACATTTTTTGACGAGCTATTTAATTTTGCGATATTTGACCAAGGTTTGTTCATGGCTTCGGCCATATAAGAGCTTCCATGAAAAGTATACCCCTACATGGAAATAATGTAGAATTTTTCATATTTTATCATGAAAACAAACGTAGAATTGTATTAAACGCAAAGTAGCGTAGGATATTTAATGACCGGTCTTGCCCGACTGTAATGTCTTCACTTGTTTTCTCTTATTTTCGGATTTCTTTTTTATAATTTTTTAACCCAAAGTCAAAATTATTCGTGCCACTGCGTGTTAAGAACTTTAATTACTGCTTGTTTGCTATCGTATTTTACAAGTTTTTTTGTAATGATTGCCGTGATTGTTTTTCTCTCTCTCGGTTTTCTTGTATTATTTGTTGTTGTTCGACAAAAAATTGAAGCTTTGAGCTCCTTTTTTATGATGTTAGAAATATGCTTTGTGTTAGTTTCTCTTTATTCCAGTAAATATAACGGCTATCACTTATGGTTCGAAGTAGATATTTATAGACATGCTAAATTTTTTAAGTAATTACGGTAAGTAAACAAACTTACAACATTTTTTTTTCAAGTGTGGAGTCTTCTGAAAATATGTATGTATATATCTATATATATATATATGAGCGGAAAATTAAGCATCGTTTTAGCAAACTTCGTCCATGAGTCGGATAATGAAATTCTTAGACTCGCAAAAGTTGAGAGTGATTTCCCATTTCTGACATGAAATTTAGAAATAGTCCTCTTACCTGATTTATATTCTTAATATTCTTACTCTGACAGGTTAAACGAACAAAAAAAGACAAAATAATATATAAATCAAGATTTTATAAACGTTTGAGAGACTAGTAAAAATCAAGGAATTTTCAAAGCCCCAGTAGATCGCAAGACGATGAAAGTAGAACAAGATAATTATAAGTAGGTCACCCAAGAAAAAAAAAAGACAAACCAAAAACCCTGAAGAGAAAACCTTTTGCCCAAATCAACTATCTAATCTTCCTCAACATTTTGTCTATTTGCTTCGTTCCTACCATAAGTTTTGCAAAATATTTTAAGTAAGTGAGAAACGTACGCACTTGTGCGTAGTAAATGATCCCTTGCTCGTAGTTATTTTTTATAAAAATAATTTAATAACCAGTTGTTTGTCGGTAAACTACCTTAAGGCTAAAATTTGTAAAAAAATTAGCTCCATTTTATGACTTATTTGTCCAGTCTGTCCGAATGTATATTGCGTAAAAATATGCATAATAAATATTACAACAGTGGTAACAAGTTGTTAAGAAAAGTTAAACATCAAGGATAAAATGTTGTTAAATTTAAAAAAGACCAAAAAAATAAATCAATAAATATATAAATAGCAGTCGCTAACTTTTACGAGCATGCTATACATTCTTGGAAAAGATATTTCAGTAAAGGGGTAAAAGAATTATAATTACTATTGATTGGAATTTTGGAACTTCATTATCTTAAGTAAATCAAAATATATTTTATCTAGCATAATATTTATATAATATTTAGTTTTTAAACTGTTTTTATGGGGCACAAAAATAAGCTTCAGAGACTTCATTTGCGAAGAAAAATAAAATCTTTCCTTTTTATCAACTTGAGTTCAGACCGGTCCGATGCGTAAGCATAACTAAGAAACGCATCCTATAACTATGAAATATTTTATTACAAGATACGGCAAGGATCTATTTACTCGATAAATCGATCACATATCGAATACATTTTACGATTTTTTCGATTCGACAGTATTTCGTAGATAATTATTTATATTCGTATCATTTATAAGTACGTATGTTTTTGATTTTCTAAACTGATGTAAAGATTTAAGAATTATTTTAAAGATTTAAATTAAATTAAACTCACAATTTTTTTAGTAGTTGTGGGTTGTGTTAAGGAATGGTTTTGTTAACAGAAATAATTAGGGAAAAACTCATCAGAGGGATCGAAAAAGATGGCTTAATTAAAGAAAAAATATGATTTAATAAGCCTCTGATGAATATATTTATGAATTGCTTGACCGAAGATATTTCAGAGTTAAATATAACAGGCTGGCACAGGCGAACCTATAAATAAATTTTTTTTTGAAATTGATCGAATTGTTGTTAAATATTTATATTTAAAAAACCAAGAAAAATGTGCCGGAAATGAAAGCGCATGAAAGAGAAACGTTTGATGAATTTGTTGATATTAATTCTCATATGTTTAGGATGTTTTCGATGCATATTTTTACCAGAATTAAGTATTTGAGAAACTTAATATACCTCTTGCAATGGGAATAAAAAGGTAAGCTCACACTCCACTTTGATATCTTCATCTTTTTGGGGATTGCACTTCAAACTAAATTATTTCAAAGAAAGATGAAAACACAAGCCGTCAAGGTGCAGATTCATTTTATTTGCACATACGTTGAATTTACATGGAAGAGTCATCAATATTTGTCCAGCACACACAATGTTCGTGAATGCGTGGGTAGTGTGTTTAAATTACTTTTCAGTATGTCTTAATACTTACAAAAAAAAAAAAAAAAAAAAAAAAAAGGGTTGAAACCAAAAGATCGCAATATTATAGCATGTTTCAAGTCATATCATCGCATTCTTAAAGCAAGTATATCAACGATATGAAAAAAGAAAACATAAACAAAGTCTTTAAATTTTATTTAATATAAGCTAAAAACAATTTGTTTATTCAGTGAGGGCGATGAGTGACAGAGTCGGAGATTAAACTATTGTCAATGGCTAACCTTTAGTTATTTGTTTGGAAAGTAGCGCAAATGGTTAAACGGTGTTTAACTACCTAATTATCTATATCTAAACAGTAGTAAGCGAAAAAAACTGTTATTGTCACGAAAAAAAAAATTGTTAAAAAAATTTCAATAAATAATCTTTTTATACATTTATAGAACAATAGAAGAATTTAGGAACTATTTCCATACAAGTGTAAAGTAGTGACTTTAATTTGCTATAAGGTTCAATTTAAGCAAAAAGCGTTATCCTATACAAATTCATGATTCTTAAATCTCTTTATCGAACACTGTCAACGTAAAAGAGAAATTAATTCGAGTAAATCATAGTCGTCGCAGAGAGCAACTAGAATTTAAACTCTGAACGTATAATTTCCATTAGGAAGCTTAATTCCAATATGAAGATTTGTATTTATGCTACCTTATGCACGCGAGGATAACAACCTGTAACGAAAACTGAGTAAATTTCAAATGGAGTATATGGAAATGGGCTCGATAACTTCTATTCCAATCTGCAGTTGTGGTCAAATTCTTAGAGTAAAACACTTTATTTGCGACTGTGTAAAACTTTCTCTTATTAGAAAAATCACATTTGAATAAACTAATCCGATGGATGTCCTGAAATCAGCTACCAAACATAATATCAATTTAATATATTACTTTATTAAAAGTAGTAATCTTCGTTTCTTAAAAAGAAGAGCCAATGGCCTATGATGCTACTGTTCAATTCATTTCTCTAGTCTAAGAATTGATTTCCTTAGTCTAGTAATTATAATAATAATAAAAATAATGATAATAACAATGAGTTCGGTAAGATTTCTTAACATCTGCTTCATTAATGCTGATATTGTGTCCGCTCATTATAACTATGAATAAACTACGAAATGGCGAAGCGTTCCCGGCAGGACGAATATAAGCAATGTTCACTACACGTTAAATGTGGCAAATATACATCGGGACGAGTTAGTTCTTTCGTTTTTGCTCGTGGCTTTCATTAACATTTGAATCGGTAAGTTTTCTTAGAGGAACTTTTTCCTGTAGCGTATACGATCATTTTCTCTTAATATCGCCATTCAGGAGACGTAGCAATAAGGCAAATTATTCGCCTGTACAATTCATTTGTTAGATATCTTGATGGATGCTTTCTTATAACAATAAATCCAAAAGTAACCGAGAAAATATTTCCGAGCGGTGTCGAAGTTAAATTTGCATTAGTATTATATGTAGACACGACATTTCATAAATCGAACTTCGTTTTGAAATATTTTGGACTTTTAAAGTAAAGTGTGGATTAAATCCATATTCCAAACTGCATTTTCGAATATCGCCAAGAATGCATTCAACGGTAGCAGATTCAGAGTGTCAATATATCACTCCTCTAAACCAAACTCCATACCATGCAGTGACTGTTTGGGAATGTAACGATTTTTCGACAGTTATTTGCGGATTTTCTCTGCAAAAGATCTTACTATTTTGCTTGTGAAAATCAGTCTCATCACTGAAGAAAATTCGATATGAAAAATTCAAACGTTGTTGTTCGAGTATCGAATGAATGGATCTTTTGAGCATTGCACAGTCGACCGACTTCAGTTCTTACGTTAGGTGAATTTCTTAAGGATTAAGATGTAAATCCAAGTGTAAAATACATCGCAAACTTGCTGTGGATAAATTCGTATCTTCATCGACGCTTTCACTATATTTTTGTTCGAGCGTACGTTTCGATGATTTGTGACTCTTAACAAATAAGTTATAATTTTATCTATACTCCGCTTAGATGAACGATTATATATACAATAATTTGCTCATGAAACGTACTTACCACAGGTTACTACAGATTTAGTAAGTTTTTACTATTTGAAGACATTCAGCATTTTCTAAAGAATCCATAGTGTAAAATACAAAACATTATACTAAACATATGATGCCTTGGATGACAGTTCTGTTTTACATAATTTACTGAAACAAGGTTGCCAAAATATGAACCATGAAATAATATGCGAACATACGTGATAAACTGCTAACAATTCGTCGCTGGAAGTTTTTGAGTGTTTGTATGAAAATGATCTCATAGTTGTAAGCGTTTTGAACTAACACTAATGTATTTTCTAGAGTATTGCAAATTAAGTTTTTTTCTTTTCATTCTTTTAAGGATTCCAATAAAAACCCTTTGGTTAATGGAAAACTTAATATACATAATGCATAATGTTGACGTATAGTAATCGAAATGATAAAAAGAGAATGCGAACATCAGTATATTTGATATTAGAAGAATCTATTAAATTCATAATGTGTTCGAACATTGAAATGGCGAATTTTACAACTTTCTGGTAAATTCTAAGTAAATAAATATAATTTTTCGTATTACTCCCATGTTCGATACATTAAATACACACCTATACGTAGCGCATATGTACCGATAAATACGTATTCATTCTTATAAAACTCATTTAGCATTTTATGTGAAATGCACCCCTAGAGGGTAAGCAATATTTATTGTGTACTACTCAACATATATGCCACAAAATACGAAAAAAAAAATTATACGTAAACGATATTCAATAGGTAAGTGTGCATGTGTATAGCACATGCATAGGAAAAATTTTTAATTTATTTATTTTGATTTTTTTATACTAAAATGTTATTTTATAAGTTAAACGGATACGAAAGTGTGTATGTATACTTGTAATGTATATTTGCTGATATATTATACAGTTTATAGTGTTGCATGTTTATTGGCAATTTTTATAATGTGTTTATATGAAATATTTAATGTGCTATTAATATTTTACAAACAAATACGTATGCACATATCATACAGAAACTTAAAGCCACATACAAACGCAAACAAATGCTTATATAGGTATATATATATATGTATATATATACTATATATATATACCTCTATATATATATATATATATATATATATATATATANTATATATATATATATATATATATATATATATACATATATATATATATATGTATGTATTTATGTATGTATGTATATATACATATATGCATGTATGTATATATATGTATATATATATCGTATCTAGTATTTCTTGAAATATATATGAAAATTGTAATTCAAACATTATCGCATTACAAAATTCAGCCATAGACATTAGAAGGAGATTTATGATGGTAACGGTTTTAAAGTTTCAAGAAAAGTTACGTTGTACATAGAAAAGGGGGTATTGAAGTTAATTAAAATAGGATTCAATCAGAGATACCACTAAAGCAGACTTTGATTTTTGTTTCTTTCAAGATTACTCAGTTGCTGACACTGCGAACTGAGTTTAGTGTTCCTGTACGGCGAGGTAGTGTATAGAAAATTTTATCATTTCACTCGTAATGCCGAGAAATATGCGTCAGACATCCTATGCTATCTTTGCGAAGAACTGTACTGAACTGCAGTTTCACACTGTATGTTCTGTACGAAACACAGTTTACTTATTATTTTAACATTTCGAGACAATTTCTACCACATTTACTGATTTATATATATATATATATATTTGATGTTGTGATATATCAATATAAATCTATCTATACATTTGTATTAAAAAATCGCGTAAGTATCAAAAGTAAAACATTTAGCCCCAAAAATTACTTTAACTAAAGATAACTGCGAACGATATCTGTTGCATTAGCGTATTGTTATGCTATTTGTTTCGTTTGCTTTATGCTTACTACTACCAAGGGTGAGGATATATTAGAATTAAGCTTCCCTTTATAATATAACATAACATACCCAGAAATATCACTTAAGAATCCTATTCCGTATACTATCCGATTTTGAATAGATTTATATAGATTTTATATAGTCTCTCTATCGTTAGAATTTCGCAGTCGCAAAAGTCGTTACTGAATTTTGTAGCGTAATGTTGCTTCATGTTATTTTCCTTTCTTTTGTCACTTCTTTGTCCATAAAACAATGATTGCAAACTAAAGCAGAAAAAATAAAAAAAAAATTTTTAAAAAATGAAAAGAAAAAACTCATTTGCATATAATTTATAACTTAATCATATTTGTCATTATGAATTGATTTTAATTAGTAAATTTTTTTAATATTCGTTCTCTCTTTGTTGTATGCGTGTGTGCCTGGCCAACCATTGCAACCAATGTACATAAGATAAGACACCTAGATAGCTGGACAAGCAAGTTCGATTTGCTACTATTGCAATACATATTTATACAGCAGTGTGTGTGTGTGTGTGTGTATGTGTATAGGCACGTATATGTTAAGCTTTTCTGAGTATGGGTTTGTATTTCCATTTGTTGAGTGATTTAACAAAGTGGAAACGTATAGATATTAGAGAGATAAGCATTGTCAAGTAATCAACCACCCATTTTACAATATTTTATTTGACAAATTCACTTGGCATCAAGCAACTAACTTGCAATTGAACCGATTGACTTTCTAATTTCGGGCGCTTGTTTATATTATTTGAAATTAAATAATTTTTTCCATACATTGCTCGTAGACACGTAGATGTGACTAATTCTCATAAACATTTTTAATGTTTTAATTTGCATGCTGTCAACCTTGATTAGATTTCTTATGAGACATTATATCTTAAATGTTGTCCTTGATTTGTATCCTACAACTTTTTCTTTATGAATCTTTCTTAACACTATAATCCGGTTAGTTGTATTCCGTTGACTAAATATGTCACTCATAACAATCGTTGATATTGAAAGTACACCTCTTAATTGAATGCTAATAGAGACCTAATGAAAACGGTATTATGATTTCATCATCTTGGAAAACATCTTTAAAATTGAGATTTCCCCGAGATTTTTACCTAAACTTTATTACGAGAAATTTTATGACAGGGCACAGGGGAATTTTCGGTTATAATTTGATGGATTACGTATTTATGTGTCCAGGTACAGCAAAGGGTTTGTTAAAATATCATATTAGGGAATAACTTTAGATGGTCAGCGACAAAAACCAGGCTTAGAGAAGAAACAAGCGGCATGCATTTTAACAAGTTCCCATGTTTTCGTTTTTCTCTCTTAACATGAAATGATAACAGCGGGATGGCCAGTGAAAAGACTTCGTCAAATCCGTCTTCAGGAAAGCTCATAGAAATATTTCGGGTTTACTATGAGCCAGTTTTCAATTCTCTTTCCTTAATCTATAGTAGTTTTGTCTCGGGGCTACTGCTGAACTGGACCTTTCCGCGCTTTTAACGTCCCTGCTGTGCAGATAATTTGAGTCTTAAATATATTACTGCGTTTCCTAGTATAGTGATCTGATCTCATATATGTTTGACTTGACCTTTTTTTCCAATGTTTAGTCCGTTCGAACAGTTTGGACTTAGACGTGCGTTACTTAAGGGTTGTAGCAAATGCTCCTTTTTATGTATGTGTAAGTAACTGTGAATATAATGAGTCGAAAAATCGATTCGCGAATATAATCAGTTATCGTGTTCTTTAAATGTATCATATTATCCAATAAGTTTTATACAATGGTTAGATGGTATCGACTTTCAGAGGAAATGTGTTTAAATCTTAAGATATTCCGAATATTAATTTAGTAATTACAGCTGTTAAGCATGCAAAACGATTTTGTGTACTCTTTTTGTGTTTTCTGGAGCAACTGTCGAATTCAGGCGATCAGTGCGGTCTCCATTGTTCGTATCCGTAGGATCTCATTTAAAGTCAGGACACCACCGATAAATTGTTGTTTTCGACAGGGAAGAGTCTACGTAAACAACGCACGAAAATCAAATTTTTCTAATGTTTTGAAAATTATAAATGCAACGTCAGTAAAAAATCTGTAACTTGTAAGGTAGTCATCAGAATGCCATGAGACTTTGACACATTCCAACTGAAATTTGGCACAACTCAACAACAACTTTGGGTTGGTCAACATGTGTCAGACTGGAGTGATGAGTTAATATCTACCACTTTGGCTATGTGCTGTTTCGAAAAATGTCGACATGAAATTAAACAGAACAAGTCCTTAGCTTAAAGCAGGTTAGATCGCAAGTTAAGTAAGCAACTTTGAAGCAAGTTTGAAAACTTTCACAGAATGATTCCATTAAATATTAAAGCGAATAATAAGAACGAATAGTTCAAGTGAATTTTCTATCAGAAAACGAATGAAGCACTTTGTCCCACGTATTGGAAACGGTACACAATTGTATTACAGTAATATAGGAAAAAAATATTAAACTTGTTGTCCATTTGCTTTTCTATTTTCATTATTATTACATTCCAAATTATTTTATCGATTATTTAGACATATTGCTGTTCTTTACTAATAGTAACATGACAGCAATAATTGCTTCTATATAACACAGAATACATGCTGAGTTTCTGATATATAGGTAGCTAAACATATGTCAATACGACAGCTTCGTGGAAAAAAGAGACAACAAATATAAACGATTTTTTGAAATATAAAATTTTTATGAAACTAGAAATTATTAATGAAAATTTCAAAGATTCCTTCTTTTCTTACCTTTGAGATCTCATTGCAAATGATTCAGATTTTTCTAAATAAAGTTGAAAAATAATTTTGTTTTTTATTTAGTATATCAAGGATTAAGGAATTTCTTTCATCTGTAATTTGATCTAAGCCTAGTCTTTATAAAGTACATTCTTAGTACAATTGCAAAGCAGTCTCTCATTTAAGAAACAATAAAAACAATTTCATTAATACAAATTTAATGCCTTCCTTAGGGTGATTTAGAAGAAGATGTTACAGAATCACTGCATTGGTTTTCTTTATCGTCAATAAGAGATACGGGTATACATGAGAATTTTGGTACTGTTTAGGCGAAGTTTATAATGCTTTTTTTCGACACATTGATTCTTTCCAAGCATATGATTCCAAGAATGATTAATTACCGAAAACAACATGAGTATCTGAACTTCTAAAATTTTGAAAGAATAATTGATGCGAAATACATCAGTTTCTGGGAAATTGTAATGGCATGCAATTCACCGATGATTTCCTATCTCAAGCTGAGAGTAATAATGAGAAATTTGAGGCAAACAAGGGAAGTCAATAAATTTGTAGAATCACTATTTTTTTATTTCGCCATTGTTATGATCGACTTGTGATAAAATGCATTGTCTTGGCCATTTTTATTTGCAATTTAATCATTCAAAGGTACTAATAATATCATGTAATATTCACTGTCGATCCTCGGCCTTTTTCAGGACAGCCACTAAATATTTTACCACGCGTATCCCAAAATATGAACGCCATCACCTTCCCTGCGGACTTTTGCTCTTCCTCTCACTTTGAGCGAATTGCGGCGATTGTTGTCCACTTGAGTGCAATGATAATCTCAGGTCTTATCGATTGTCACATATTGCATAAAAAAAATTTCTTCTTGAAATAACTCCAAACTCCAAACTGAATCATCAACAGATTGTTGTTTTTGTTCAAAAGTGAGCAAACGCTATACTCACTTCGAACAAAGCTGTCAGCTGTCTTACGCAACTTCATTTTTCGATCTTTTAAAACGATTTTTTGCACTTTTTTTAATCTTTTCTGGCATGACTAGCAAATTCGAACAACCAGAGTCAGTACCCCATTACAAAGCACTACTTTATCAACGTACGAAATTCAGAAGAGTAGACGCATAACAAAAGGAAATTTCGACACATTTTTTTTTTTTTTGAAAGTTGGTACTTTGGAAAATTCGTATGTATTCCTCAAAAGTGGCGACGTCTCTATGTCATTCTACGGATTTATTGAGCGAAGGGGTTTATGTTTCATATTGAACGTTTATGTGTCAAGCGAATGAGCATAACAGTTTTAAATGAAGGAGAATTCTTTGGAATGAAAAAGGAACTTGAAATTTTTACTTATATGTTACCAGTCTTTTAACGGAAGAAATCATTGCAAAATTTGTCGTAATTTTTTGAGATTTTAGAGAAAGCATTTATAATCTTAAAGAAGTTCTGCTCTTGAAATTTCAAGTATTCGTCTAAGCGCTTTGAAAACGTAACCCATGTCAGTCAGATCAGTACTGTGAAGGTATAGCCTAATGTCTTACTTCTTGATTTCTACCTATTTTAACATATCAACGAATATCTTTAGAGAGTATTTACATACAAAAACACGTTAGTCACCGACGTACCCATTTCTTCTCTTAGATTTGAACCAGTTACACAGCGTGCCCTGGAACCACACAAATTAAACATACTCCATGAGAACGTATTGAATGTTTCATGTTTTAATATCCATCAAGAAAATTTTTTTAATTATTAAATATACGCCTAATAATTCCCTGGAATGTTATTATTCCATTATCTTTTCTTCCAGTCAAATAAAAATAGTCAATAAAAACGCTTTTTTTAAGTTATTACTATGGCTATCCTCTTTAATACCGATAAGTTTAAAACTTTAATTCGTAATGTAGAGTGGATAAGTGACATAGTGTAGAATAAATGAAACTGTGCGAAATGTAAAAAAACTTAAAATATGAGGTGTGTAGGTGTGAAAATTGGTTGCTTTATAAAACAAACTGAATGCATTTATTTCTCCAGCAATTTCGGCGGGCGATCAAAACGAAACAGAATAAGAGTTGATCTAATACAATCATTCACATCTCTTGCAAAGCCGCATATTGATGGTCTTAGACAGCGCTATTTTGCTTTGGATGGAAATGAACAGAAATCATCTACTACGAACTTTGAAAGTCTAATGATATCAAATTCAATTGGGCAAACTAGGTGACGCGCTTGAGGGAAAAAAATCATTTACGTCCAAAGAAACTCTAAGAGTGATTTTTATTAATGACAACTTTCGCATGCAGTAAGACTAACAAAAGAAGTAATCTTACGCTAAGGCTAGAAATTTCTCTCACATACATCTTATTCTCCAGACCTGACTCCAAATTAATCAGCAGTTTACAAAATTTAAAGATGTGCGACTATTTCGCCTCGAAGCCACAGTTTCTACGGCGAGAACATTTATAAGCTATCCGATCATTGTCAAAAGGCCATTGATGGTGAATATTTCCATTATTAAAACTTTATAACAAGTACATTTTAAATAAATTCGATTTTTACCAAAAAAAAAAAAGAAAAGATACATAGAATTTATTTAGACACCAAGTGTATTGCATGATATGTACGTTCTTGCTTCACTCTCCTATTTGCTTAATCGCTTCATAATAATAAGTAACTCATATAGTTATAGGTATTCCGGCTTTATATATAAAAAAAAAAAAAAACGTTAAAAATATCTTCGAGTAAAAAAAAAAAAAAAAAAAAAAAAAACAAAACAATGACGATATCGCAAATTATCGATAATAACAAAAATACCATAAAACTGTTGAAGTGCAAACTAAAGTGACTGCCATTAAAACGAAAACTAGAAAACTAACAAATATTGTAAATAACATTTTATTTTATTTTATATTAATTAATATTAACACTTGTCACTAATGACTCCCATATATGCAATTGGTTATCACACATGCAAAACGTTTCTAAATATATAAACAACGACAAGCGATACTTGCGGAGCGTGTATGAAGGGTAAATATGCTCATATTCCTGGCAACTTGTATCCACACGTTTATCGATTGTTTTTTTTTTTTAAAAAGTTAATTTATAAGCAATAAAAACATAAGAAGAAAAAACATTTTATTTGGCTTAAACCGAATCTTTCGTCATCTACTAATTATTAATTTTTTATGACTTTTTACGAAATGAAATTCAAAATCGTTTCATTCACTTCTTATGTAACCGATTACTCAAACACAAGAGTTATAGTAATTTTGGTAGGTTGTACTATAAGCTTAACAAATTATGTACACGTGAGTTATACGAGAACATATGATAGCACACTATTAACGCAACAAGTAAGGCAAAAGTATGAAAATTATCAGAATATATAACAATACTACAAAAAAGTAATAAGACGTCTAAGAGCATTAAATACAAGTGTAATACAATATATAAGCTGCCTAGAGTAGTTGAACATAACATCTTTTAAGTGACATTTTTAAAAAACACACGTATTAGCATAATTGAAACATTGTTATTTAGCTATAGAACATTAAAAGATAAATTTTGTCTTTTGGTTTTTATTAATAGCGAGAGATGGCATACTTATTTGATTTTTTTGTCCTTTAAAAACGGTGTGAGATTGAAAATCGACAAAATTTCAAATACAAAATGTATCAAAAAAAGGTTAATTAATTAATGTTAAATTCAAATCCAATCTCTGCAGTTCGCTAATTCTGAGGAGAGCCGTTCGAAGCTGTGATTTTCTTTATTCATTCGTAATTCATTGACATCATATTTTCGAATATAATCACTAAAGTTTGAAAATATTTGTAAATTGCTTCCAAGAACGCCATTGCCTGCCATACATTAATACTAAGAAGGAATGAATTTTATTCTATTGTTTGAACGCGTCCTGAAAAATATTCAAATTCTTCTTAGAGATCAATTAAATAAAGTTTTCACGATAGACAAATAAATCTTTCAATTTGTAAGGGCCTTTAAAATGTATTGTTCTACAAATAAATTTAATATACCTCGTGTGGCAATAAAAAAAAAATTTAAAAAAAAATTGAAAATAAAAAAAAGCGATACTGATTAGCTACCGCAGTTAAAATTGAAACCGAAACTGCTGCGTTTACTTGAATTCTTTTAGAGCTTTAATTACGATATGGCCGATATAAAACCAAGCTGCTGTACATAGCAAGTCTCTAATTGTCACTTGTATGTATAAAATTTTAGTTACTCAGTTAGTGTAGCTGCTTTTGCTGTTGTTGTCGTTCTTGTGAAATGACAAATAAATTTAACAAAAAAAAAAAAAAAAAAACTTCAAAGCATACGTTTCAAATATACTGTCAAAAAATTATCGAACTAAAATTTCATGCCCTAAAAATTCGTTTATTTAATTTAGTTGCATTTGTTTTTGCTCCTATGTCTAATGACACGGTTTATTCTAAACAGTCAAGCATTGCATAATAATGATTTGCTTTAGAAATAACGATTATATGAAAATAATATAAATACCGTTATGAAGGCAATAAAGGCAATGTTTTCCTAATATATGATAAAGTCATAGTACGGCACTTGTTGCAAAGGCCAATACGTGCTCATACGCAGGCACTTATATATTGTATATGGAAGCCTATGTTGATAGGAGTGAAAAATGTTGATCGGGATCATTCTGGTTTCGCAGTTGCAATATTGAGCCTGTCAAAACGTATCTCTCTCTCCCTCTCTTTCTCTCTCTTTATCTCTCTATCACTCTTACTCTTACTCACACTCACATTCTCACTCTCCCTCTCCCTCTCACTCTCACTCTCTCTGTCTTTTTTTTTAATGTAACCAAACACACGGGTTGTTCATTTACATAGACTGGCTTACACCTCGAATTTAATTTAACAGTTAACTACAACGGAATATAATGCAAAGTGAAGAAATATATCACTTTAACGCGTGCTAAGTATATACGAAATCGTTGATATATCGTACTTCTATCAAAAATTATGTAAGTCATGTGAAAAACAAGTATTATTAGAAAATTTTTTTAGACACAGAAATAGCCGAAGATTTCTTGCCTGAAAAAAAAGCACTGGAATAAATTATAATAAATTTTATTTTTCTTTATTTGACAATTCGTGTTTTAACTTGAATTGTCTGCTAACTACTACTGATATCTGTCATGCTTCTGGTAAGTTTTTGACAATTTTCTTTTTGGCTATAAAATACCCAATTTACTCCATATCCCCAGAAACGTTCAGATTGAGACTTTGTACTGGCCATTCCACAACATATAGCAGCACAATCGTTTTTGAAATGTTTAAATGCTTCTGGTCCAGTCCTGCCCGTCCCCATCTCACACCATAATATTCACTCTTATTTAAGAATTCATTTTATAATTTTTGGTTCTATTTCTCCCTACAACGAATTTTCAGATCGTTGGGATTGTTTTCCTTGTATGCATCTTTTTGCTTCCCTTATTCAAATAATTGTGCATTTTGCTTCATACTTGAAATTATGTTTTAAAAAAATAGCAAATAGTTTAGTCATAACTTGAAGGATGATCGTTTTCAAAGCGTCAAAAGTTTGAGGATTATTCCCTTAAATTCGATCCTTTGCGTAATCCCACAAAAAACAGTCAAGCGAACGTGAGAAACCTGACGATCTTGTTGGCCAATTCACATCACCAAAACGTGAAATTACACGTCCGAAACAATGCAAGATGGAACGTTTTATGCGGCTTGTAGCATTGTCATGTTGAAACCGCATATCTTCAAGAACCATATCTTCACTTTCACATCACGGACGATTACGTTGGCGACAATTTGCTGCTCGCACGGAACTTATGTCTTAAGTTAAATTTTTGCTATTTTAACACGTTCATTGGTTCTTAAATGATCCATATTACAAACTGACAAACATTACACAATATATTAGTTTACATACACTTGAACATACCAAGTATATGGTACGTAATTGAGTCATTTGGAAATAAAAATTATTATATTTAGTCCATTCATATACCGCACTACACTTTGAATTTTTAAAGAAACAAAAATTACTTATATAGCTGTGCTCAGTATTTTTACACAATATTTGGAACGCAATACTCGCATTACTTATTTACTTATAAAATGATTTCTAATCAGTTTTCAAAGACATTTGCTTCGACTTCAGCGTTCAAATTTGTTAGTGTAACAAGAACTGTTCAATACATTAAGAGATCTTCATATATTTTCTTCGTTCTAGTTTACGTAGTTCATTTCTTTTCATATTTTGTTTTCGTGTTCAGCTTCAAGTAGCTTATCTTAGTATCTATCTTTCCACTGATGTAGGGTGTTCTATTGATGGCTTTGAAAAATCTTCCATTACAATATTAAGAAAATAAACTCAAATATTTCCGATATGAAGATCAATAACGTATTTGAAAATTGTTACATGAAAAGTGATTTAACTCAAAAAGCGTTACACAGAGTTGCTTTGGCATAGCTTTTGAAAATGCTTTGTTTTTCTCTTTCAGGGCATAATAACGGTAATTTTCTTAATGATTCACTGAATTTGCGTTTGTGCAGGTCTTAATTTGAGACATTTAGTTTGAGACAACGTTCAATCGATGATTTTGTAAGCTTAGACCTGTCATCACTTTAATCCTAATTTATGCATGGATGTCTGTTAGTTTTAAACGTTAATTAAAGTATTCTAATGATATGCAAATTATTTATGCGATTCCAGTTGTTATCGAAACTTTACATGGAATGCGTGAACGAATACAAGATTAAGAAAGAAAACATACGCGAATGTTGTAGATCGTGTGCTGTTCAAACTAGAAGTGTAAGGAATATTGGCTTCAAAGTTGCAACATATGCAAAATACATTGTTGTTGCAGTTTTTTTCTCTTTTTTTTTTTTTTTTGTTCATTACAGCAAATATGTTGGTAATAGCTTTATATATACTGGAATGTGTGTCCGGTAATGTATATGATCACGATTTTCTATAAGGAAAGCCCGATTGTTTTGTAGAAGCTTGCAATTACTAGACATGCTTGCACTTACCACTCATGACTATCAAAAGTAAAGAAAGATTATTAAAAATTTAAGCGCATTTTCCCATCTGACAAGCGAATTATTCCTAACATTACATCAGTACTGATTTGGTTGCTTAACTTCATATAGAGCGCGGTGTAACCATTGCGTCTATGCACTAAATTGTAGAAAAGATCACTTCCATGTATTTAAGAAACGGGAATATTTTAAAGTGATTGATTGCTCAATATTAAGTGCATTCTTGTAATAATGACAAATCGAAAAATATATCGAAATTTTACTGGTAGTTATACGTAGCACAGTGAATGGATTGCTACTACGACACATAAGGACTAGAGTATCATTACGTTCACAATAGTTGCGTAATGGTTTTGTTTTGAAGACAATTGCCATTTACTGTCGTTCAATGACTATCGCTTTTTTTTCACTAACGTTTGCACAACGCAACAATCAAAATTTTTTGGCGGTTTGTGTCTTTGCTAACAATATCTTTGCTAAGGTAATTGATGATAAACTGGCATCAAAAATAAACAAAATGCTTACAAAGACCAAACAAAAATAGATAATGCAAACATAAATGAAAAACTGAATCATGCGTTTTATAAAAAACATAACAACAAAATTTATTGTTACTATTCATAATGAACAGCACGCTAGTAGTTGGACAAAAATTGCAATGGACAAAAAAATTTTCAAATTTTCTGTTAAAGGACTCTAAAAGCTATTAGAAAAGCTTAAATTCATCACACTAGAAAGGGTAGATCACATTCAAAAGTCTCCATATGTACTATCTCCCATAGAGGTAAAACTCTTAAATTGTTACAGTGAAAAAGCGAAATATTTATTAGATCTTTTGCAATTCAATTGAATCATTTTCCAGCTCAATGGAAATGCGTAGAAATAACCAAATAAACCAGAACATTTTTTATTGCCCTAATATTTGAATTTTTCATCTGAAAAATTCTTTTCATACACATTTCGATTTACGTCAACGAAAAGTTTCATATTTTAATATGAAATGAGTAACAATATTGTTTCCTGATTTCAAAATTCAAATTTGTCCTCATAAATCCCAGTAATGTGTTTAAAATATTTCCAAATTCCAAAATCACGCACATGTTTTAAGGGCGCATGTCTCAAGTGTTTTTTTTTTTAATTTTTGCATAAAAAAATAAATAATCTGACAAAATTAAATATTAAATATATAGCCATGGAACAAAAACATTAAAAGAAACTACAAATAGATCTAGACAAGGGGGTTATCATCTAACGTTTTTGATTTGTCGGCTTTCAGGCGATGTCGCATAGAAACCGATACTATAGCATGATGTCAGCAAGTTTAACTGGCGATAGTTGCTTTTTGCGCTCTCTTGTACATCAAATCCGTCAGAACAAATTTGCATTAGTATTGAGTATAAATCAAGAAAATTTACTACCGTAAAGTTGCATTTGTAAGAAAAAACAGCTGTGAACGGAAATAAACAAATCCAAATATATTGTTCAAGCTTTCCAATTGAAATTAAGATTAAAATTTTTGTATTTTGTTACGCGTGTGTTTATATATATTTATATAAGAAATAAAAGATATTTATGTATAAGAAATAGGAAATTTATTTCAGAAAGTAGTAAACTTGTAAATTAAAGTTTCGTAAAATTATATTCTCATTTCATTTTGCATGCTTAATATTTTTTAACACATGCGTTTTGTTTATATAAAAGAAACAAACGTCAATTTATCTCTAATTTTTTTATGACTCGTTTTATTATTTTTGAAAATAACCCGTACTTTGTTGGAAAGTTACCGATTCTGTTATATGATGCTAACGAAACCGACTATCATAAACCACATTTCAAAAGGATAGTATCAATTTTTAAAACCAAGCACAAGTTTCATGATGACTCTCCAGATTTTTTCTTTCTTTTCATGAAACCCCCCATCAGCAGAATAGTTTACCAATACGCGTTTGTCAACACTTCATAAAAAAAGTGTTTTGCTAGAAATGCATATAAGAAGTGTATATAAGAACCACTAAAACACATTCTTTAATGCCTCTTCGTGTAAATAATGAAAAAAGTATTTTCACAAGCCAGCATAAAAGTGTATATGAGAATATTGTTCTTTCTCTCTCTCTCTCTCTATCTCTCTGAGGTATAAGCATATAAAAGTTCTCAAGCAACACTTACAAATTTGTATAGTTGATGTTTTCTGTCTCTTTTTCCCTAGTTATAGAAATATAGGTCGGCGCTTTGATTTTTTCTACTACGTATTTAATTCCCGTCTCGCGAAAGGCATTAATTATCGTTTTTGAATATTAGGCTCACACTCTTTCAAAATAACATTTTTATTTTTACTATTTCCTTAGTATCCATTTGAAAGAAGAAAAAAATATATTCGCCCGCATGCATGTTTGATGTTAGAATAGAATAGAAATAGAAATCAGTAAATAATCTATCACTGAGTTTATTACCGTAAGAAAAATATGAGCGAGAGTAGAGCGAAGCGATTCGTAGCAAGAGCATTCGTGCAATCCTCTCTTGCAGTTTTACGCCTAATCGAAATGAAATCCGCCATTAATTGTAATGATTGATAAGATGTCGTTGATTGCATTGGTCAGCACTAACCGCTACATTTTCCTTTCTTTCTGATTAAATATGAATTCCATGTGAAATGAATTCCGTAATCTTTCGAAACAATTCATTCTTTGTCTCATATTGTTCTGTAGTAATGAAAGTAAAAGCGCTGCTTAAACAAATGTCAATAAAATCTATCCTTGCTTAAGAGGCTTCAACGATTAAGCTGAGCACATACAGAGAAAAAAACGCCCTACAATATTCAAAAACGCAAAACAATAATTAAGAGGAGACACGGCGCACTATTTATAACAATTTAAGTGTTTCACATATAGAGGATAGCACATAAGGAACTGTGCACTCGTATTTTCATAAAAAAGTTGGATAATCAACAATTTTGCATTGGAAAGTTGAAAATTTAAGAAAAAATTGTAATCAATATTACGACATAATCGTAAAGAAGGAAAATAAAAGTGCAATAATGCATTGAACGACTGTATTAAAAAAAAAAAAAATAGAGATCATCGACAATGGCTCTCTGTACCAGACTTTATATAACAGTATATCACACTCATTCTCGTAGCATTTCTGTGTACACTAATATACAGTTTTTGTCACCAAGCGACGCTTATCCAAAGCGTTAAATTTAAGTTTAATTTAACATTATTCGTACTTAATATCATATTGTTTGATAAAAAAAAGGAGTTTAGAAAGTTTATAAGGTTTTATTTGTAGTTTATGTATTGAAAATAAATTTTTTCCAATAAATATTCTCCAAAAAGAAAAAAAAAAACAAAAGAATTCGTTAAAAAAAACTTTGGTAAAAAAGAAGTCAAAGTCATAATTTGAAATTTTACTATATTTGAATGATTTTTAAAAAATTGACCTTTAACCAAGCACACTGAGACTAGAAAAATGCCAAACGTAGCAAAAGAAAAAACCAAAAAATCTCATAATTCAAGAAATACCCCAAATAGCACTATGGGATATAAATCAATTAAATGCCAATTTTTCATATGATTTGGAAAATTATGAAATTATAGCTGCACAGAGCATAAAGAATTGAAATGAAATAACTCGTGCATATGTACATATTCATGCATGTTTAGATAATTGAATCCTAACCATCAGCATAACTTCAGTCATAAGTTGTAAATCTTTGAAGAAAATATTTTTGCTTGGTTTTAAATTTTTTTTTTATTTTTATTTTTTTGAGATTATTATTACGATTGACTAGAATAACAGATAATTCTTTTTTTTTGTATAAACTACTCTTGGAAATAATGGAGTTTGAAATATCAAATAACATTATGAAAATACTAATGAGCCTTGATTCTTGAGACAATTGCAAACGCGAGCAGTGTTACAATTTTTGAAGGTTAACATATTTGTTGGGCAATAATGGTAAATTAATAGGCCGATGGTCGAACAAAACAAACGAAATAAAGGTAATAATACATTATTCTGTGTAACGGTACACATTTCATTCCGTTTTTTAAATTTTGCTTTTTTAATACAATAAAACGTATTTTCTTTATCTTTGATTAAAATTGTTTTTATTTGCTAAGTTAAACTTAAGATTACGTTTGCCTTAAAAAGCATAGAATAATTGTGTTACCAAAAAATTCTAAAAAAAATACTTTAAGGTAATTAAATTTATGGATAATTTGCCGATTAGTCTTCACAAGGGGGCAAGTCAATTCACTTCCATTTTTTGTGATTAAGTTCACGAACATATAGAAATTTTTCAGATTTCTGAGGTTTTTACGTTTAAGTTTTGTTTTTTTATGTCAACTTGTTACTCACGCTTCTTATTCACTAGTCTATGCGGTAGTCCCAAGTTCCCACATCCAATGAGTAGGTATACAAAGAATTTTTTAAAATTTCTTCCTCCTTGGAATTTGCTCAAGTTCCAACATTTTATCCCTAGAGTTTGAGGGGTAGTAATGAGGTTTTATGCGATATAAAAAAAAAAGTTCAAGAAAATTATGATCATTTTAGAAAAACAAGATCGAATAAACCTAAATTTTGATAGTTGAGTGGGTGTGATAAATTTTTTTCATTTTTATGGAATTTATGCAAAAATATATATATTTTATTCAGATTAAGAATGTTCTAAGATTCTAAGATTCGCTTGAAGAGATATCAAGTCATTCTTAATTGTTTTGGTTTCCGTTTGAAAAATTATTTCATAAAATCTTGATATAGAGCATGGTATACTTATGTATTCTTAGGCTCATATACGTAGCCCTTCCTCTAAGTAATTCTATCCTAAAAACTGGTCAGATGTGCGATGCATTGCTTTACATTCCATTTAAAAACTGGTCGTATTTAAGGAGTTTTAATAGATAGGAGAGTTGATAGACTTTGACTCTTAAGGTACTCACATGATTAATTAATTAATTTAATGACTTTTAGGTTTCACTTTGATAAGATTGCAAAAAAAAAAAAATATACAATTTATGAATATATATAAATATTTAATATGAACGACGCAATATTAAAATTCTAGTTACGTTGATACATAAGTGTGTACTAGTTTTTAGACTGCGTTTGTAACATTAATGGATTGCATGAAGTATGTATTTGTTTTCGATCAACATAAGATTCCAAAATAAATTAACGATATCATTTTGTTCCATCGATCGGGTCCATTGTTTGTTTTTCGTTATAGATTACATATCCACCAAAAATTAATAAGAACTTAACAATCTGGGTGCATCTTATTTTATAGTATAGTATTTATAATATTTAACTATAAATATTTAATAAAATCGTTTCGAAATATACCTAGAAAGTGTATTCGATTATCATTATTCCCCAATTACTTATGAAACAAAAGCATTGAGATGGAGTGTATTCAGTATTCGATTTCAATTAAATATATTTTTTGCCCATATGTAGATCCATACTACACTCACTGTTTTCATTTAGTTCATAAATCCCTCTTTCTATTTCTCTACTGAACAATTATTTTTAGATTGGATTCCAGTAGTAATTAACTTGTACTATAAGCGTAGCTATAGTCTTTTATTTATATCCACCACTGAAGAATGAGGTCATGTTAATTTTGACATTTTATTTGCAACACCCAAAAAAAAAATTCAGAGACTCCATAAAGCGTATATATTCTTGATCACCATCAAGTTTAATATTGGTTTAAGCATGGCCGCCTGTCTGTCGGTCTTTATAATGTCCGTGGTAAAAATTTGCTTGGTCACAAAAATTTAGATATATGGGCAATATTCAAACAAATACTGAAAATTCTTGTTGTACGCTAGTATTGAAAGTAGGACAAATCGCCCAAAGGATACAACTAAAGTATAACATAAACTGAGAACGCTGCCTGCTTTCTAGGTATTCTGCTCACTGCTCATAAACTATATCGGATACGTAATGACAACTTCAACGTTAATCTATAAAAACGAAAAAAAAATATTGCCATGCCAACTTGCAATGATGGGTATAAACAGTTTGGTCATAGCCGAACATAATTTTGTTGCTTGTTCTTTTACTTTATTGGTTGCCTGCCATTACTTTATAACCTTGCTTAATATTATTTTTAATTATTATTATTATTATTTTTATTGCATTTTTTATAAACATATAAATGTGATTTAGCATAAATACTTTAGTTTATTTATTCATACACAAGTTAATTAAAGCTAAAGTTATAAATGTTTGCTTTAGTTTATATAAATTTTAATATTAATTAATATTTTACAATTTAATTATAATTTGTTTGCTTTTGTCTTTCGAATAATTTTATAAAAATGTCTAATTAAGAAGCAGACCTTAAAATCAATTAATTATATTATATTTCAACAGATTGGAAATTTGTGTCTGTTACAAAATGACATCCGTTAACTGTTTTTTTATACTCACCGCCGGCATTTAGGATACATTCATCACATATCAGAACGTTGGCAGCATTTGGAAGTCAGCTTCATAGACTGCATAGAGCATTTATATTCTTGATCAGTAACAAACTCTGAAACGGTCTAGGCTTGTCCGTCTGTATATTGTCCCATGATAAACATTTTCCTGGTTGCAAAAGTAAAGACATCGGCTTGAATTTTTTTTTCTTAAAAGTAGAACTTTACTCATAATAGGTAAAAAGCAGGGCTATCATGAGCATACCTTACACAGTATTGCATACTTTTCGTAAGGGTTCGAAGAATAATATCTATATATAAATATCTATATATAAATATACATATAAATATATATATATGTAGGTATTATAGTAGGCTTTTCCAGATTGCAGGAAAAGAAAGACAAAACTAGCATACATCCCATCTCTTGATAATGTCTTAGAACTTAAGCGTTCATTCCATCTTACAGTCCAATGTTGAGATTCGTTTGTTGAGAAAATCATAACTGACTCGCATAAAAGTAAATGTAAGTATTGAGTAGAACTTTAAAATTTTAGTTTTAATTTCAAAATTTTTTTCATATTAAGGACGGATTACGGTGATTTTTAATACGTAGATTAAGCTCTTTAGAGAGATGTGGGTAGATGAGCAGATGGTCATGATTACTTATGCTCAAATTCTCACGCTGTCACATGATTATTTATTTATTGGCTGTTATATGTTAAGCAGAAGAACAAAATGAATTTATTACTACGCCGTGATGGATTATAAAAATTTTACTTATATTTGCGATCATATATTCATAAGCTTTATATTTTCACGTTCTTAATAGTTGAAAATATCTTGATGGAATTCTAATAGCGAACAATAAGATGCACATCTGTTTGTCTATTGTCTAGTTGGCGTTAATATGAAGTGTTGAATGTATATTGCAATTTGTACATTTTTCAACTTTAAAAATATTCGTTTAATGAGTGCCTTCACCTGTGCATGTTTTAGCTTGTAAACGGTATAAATTGTTTGTAAGATCATTGCAGTAGCAAATGTAGCAATCAATGCATTAACAAGAATCATATCAATCGTTATCACTTACTGAAAGCTTTTCTATTTAGTGTGGGAAAAAATATTAAAATCAACTGAATATGTACGTTTTAATATTTAATTATAATTAAATATAATACATATCTCTTAATATTAATATTCATTATTTTATACAAATTACATGTACGCTCATCACATTATTGTGACTCTAAAGTGACTATAATATAAATATCAATAAATTGGATCCTATACATATATTATCAGTTCATCTAATTCTAAAATTAATAAATTTTTCTTCATTTCGTCACGGACGGTCACTGAGGTAAAGTAACGAATTAATTAATCACGTAGTCCACATATAATAATCTTTCCAATAAATCTAAGAACCATTCAATGTCTTATAATCAATTGCAAAATAATCTATTCATTCGATATTAATCATCCAGATCAAAATAATTGCGGCATAAATTAATTATAGTTTTAATTGCAGACTTGTTGTTTGATCATATCGATCAATCATATTTTCAACTGAATTATATTCATTGGTACTATTATTGTTATTACTAATTAATTAATTAAAATTTAATGGCTCTTTGTTGTTTTTTTCACTAAAATTCAAATGCTTTGTTTTTAAATTTTAAATGAAAATAATTATCACAAATCAAACATGTGCTATTGTTATCAGTAAACTATTGCAATTTATCTGAGATAAAACCATTACATTCTCCATGAAAAACTTTTGAAATTTTTGGACAAAAAACTTTTCATACGAATCTATCGAAGTTTTATACATTTAATGCTTTCACATTACTTTGAGATAATCCCTTATAATGACCTCATTGACACTATCCCACATCGTCCTTCCTCTAACAACAATAAGGGTTCGAATGGAACCTTCGAGAAACTTTATTTTGCAGGATGCCATGCATCTCTCAGCATGCCTGCTAGTAGATTAGTTGGTGTGGTTTCGCCATCCAGATATTTGGCAAGCGTATTTCTCAGAAACTCTCAAACCAGACAAATGAAAACAATGTGTTCCGCGTTATCGTAGATGCTTTGGCACAGGTCGTACGGGCTATCTGCTCATAAATTAAAGCGGCAGAGGTAATTTGTGAACTTTCCATGCCCAGTCAGAGCTTGGGTTAGGAAAATGTTTGCTTCTCCTCACACACTGTTCAATATCTGGGGTTGGAGTGTAAGTCCACCTTCTATTCAAACAATTTTCCCATTGCTGTCGTCATTCCATTAATATATTCTCTCGTATAGTCGTCTTTAGTTTGCGGACATCGTTGTTACCTTCTAGAGCCCGCTCTGCTTTCTTTTTTCCGTTGTGAATTTATAACCATATATAACGTCTCAATCGAGAGCAGTCCCATTGCTAACATTTTCTTTCGTTCTTGCATTCTAATTGGATATCGTTAGTTGTGTACAAAGTCTTTGAATTGCTTCTAGCTTATGTAGAAAACTACTGATATGCATTTACTTTCTGAGCCCAGATGGTTAGGCTGCTTATAATCTGTCGTATTGCCTGTTTCGTCCCGTTTACATTTGCCATAGTCTGGCGTGCCCCCGTATGAGTCAAGTAAAACAATTATTATTATTATATACATAAACCAAATTTAGGTTACGATCTGTTGCTCAAACGCAATAAGCTTTTTTATTTCATTTTTCTATAAAAGTTTTCGTCGAAAATTCAGAGAAGTGAGGAGATTGTTCTCATAAGAGGCAATGCTCGATTTCATTTGAAGTTGGTCTTGCTTACAATTATCCAAATGTCATAAATAATTTCCCGATTAAATCTTGAAAATTTAAAGAAAATTTTCGGTTTTCATCAAGTATTTGAAATAAGTTTTTAATAAAATTTTAAATTTAACGTCCATTGGGCAATGATCTTAATCTTCAAGAGTATTGCGGTGCCTTTGTTTTCGGAAAAACAATCTCTGCTTAGACTAAATACCGTAAATGATGCATTTCCTTGCTGTCTTATTGAACCATAACAAAAATAGAATTTGATACTGATCATCTATGTCATAGATACCTTATAGAGTCTCTGAAACTTTCCTCTGACTATTGCAAACGTATTGACAAAATCACTATAGATTAACGCAACGGTAGTAGGTACAAAAAGAGAAGCTAAGTCTCTTCAAATGTTACAAGCGTAACAACAAAATTAAGTCATTACTATTTTCTGTTAATTATCACCAGAAAGAAAACAAAGTAAACCATTAAAGTCAAGACGTCATAAAAATCGTTAAGTATGTGAAATCCAATAACACGTTGAAATATTATTTTTTAATTTGACAGTTAAGAAATTTTAAGCGATTGACTATTGACACTTTACGATTGCGAACGTAAAGCTTCATTGCCAGTATGTTCAATAACTAGTATATAATCATCGTTATGGTGCGACTGCTTAACATCGATATCGCGACAGTTATCGAAGCGTCAATTAGCACTTGTGTAAGTGAAAAAAGAAAAAAAAAGCGTTAAGCAAATACTTATAAAACATATTTGTTATAAACAGATATCTACGTACACTTGAAAACATATTCACAAACAAACTGAAAGTAGTTTAGCATGACCGCAGAGAAGTGTAGTGTACCAAAAAAAAAAAAAAAAAAAAAAAAAAAAAAAAAAAAAAAAAAAAAAAAAAAAAAAAAAGTAAATAAATAAATAACCGCATTTGATATA
>KK351022.1:417895-475450 GCA_000671755.1 Glossina brevipalpis | reverse complement strand
AAAGAAAAAAAAAGCGTTAAGCAAATACTTATAAAACATATTTGTTATAAACAGATATCTACGTACACTTGAAAACATATTCACAAACAAACTGATAATTGTTGAAAACGACACAGTAACTCCGAACCGCGACAAGGGCAGCTTAAATTTTAAAAAAAAAAAAAAAAAAAAAAAAAAAAAGAAAAAGAAAAGTAAATAAATAAATAACCGCATTTGATATAGATTCGTATTTAGAAAAAAAATCAAAAAAATTAAAGAAAAAAAATCAAAATCGAATGTTATTGCTGTTGGCTCCTATTTGTTAGTATTACTGTTTTTGCTGCTGCTGTTACAGTAACGACAACAGTGAACACATTTTCGGCAGCATTTACTGCTACCGCTTTAATGTCTAACTTTTCGTTTCGTTTTGCAAAATGCTGCTTCTACCTAGCCGCTTATATTGACCAAGTGAAAATGTCGATTCAATTGACATTTTGACAAATACTGCGACACTTTAAGTAGTCGCAAGTCGTTAAGTTTGTAAGTATGTGTCTATGCTTGTGTACATATACCTACAGGATATATGCACATATACATATAGATATAAATGGACGTGTTGTGTCTATGCATACAATCATAGCGAAAATCAAGTAAACTTCAATGAGGTAAATATTAGGAAACATCCGATTAAACAATATTAAGATTAAGCTCAACATTTGCAACTGTCAAACGCTGATCACTGCATTCGAGTAAAATTTTAATTTTAATCAGCATTTAAGTCGTGATTAGCGAAGATATCAAAATCTCCAGAACGAAATTTTTCAAGTCAATTCTTTCACTTCACTTTCACTTTCTAACATTCTTCTTCCATCTAGATTCAAGCCGTTTTGGTTGTTTGTGATGCATTTTCGTATTTCCGAAAATAAAAAAAAAATGAAATTCAAAAGAAAAATACATACTTTTCTCCCCTATGATCAAAATATATGTAAACTTCGTATACGTCATTGATCTGCTCTGATTTGCACAATATTTAGCTTTTCATCAATACACAGTTTACTGTACGAATGAATGAAAACACAACTACAAACAACATCTGTTGAAACTTAGCTAAGACATTGTGCATAGACGCAGTGTGTTGTAGATACATTCACTTGACCAAAGGAGTTATGGAGAGCCGTTATGTATATTGACTGCAATTAAAACAAATACAAAACCAAAACAAAACAAAAAATATATTCGATTTAAATCAAATCTCTACTTTTTGTTTTTCTATATTAAATTCATTTTGCATTTAAGGAACTGACAGTGTGCAATAATTGTAGGATGCCCTGCGAGCGTTAGCGATCATTTATACGAAGCAGCTCTGATTAAAAAAAAAATAAAATAAATAAACTAAGCTTCGCTAACAATTCGTACTAACATAATAAGTGTGACAACTTTTGTAAGCGTAGGCATTCTGTAACATTAGCACTGCTTGGAAGGATATATATAAACCGAATAAGTTCCAATAAAATTTTTCGTATGTAAGTATAGAATCGTTTGCATCAATCTATATAACTCAAAAACAAACATGCCATCAAAACTAAGCTATCCCTATAAAATTTAACGATATCGCTGAAACATAGTCTAGATATGCCTTTTGTTAAAAAGGAAAACCTGTATAGTGATATTTTTATTAAAAACGCAAAACAATATAAGGACAAGAAGACACAAATGTGATCCATGATCATTTAAAATTTTTCATTTACTATATGAAGGAAAGATTGAAAAACAGAAAGTTCGATATTGTAGCCAATGCTTTGAGAATGAGATCGTGATCTGGAAGAGACGAAGAAGGAAAGGGACTGAGCTAAATCGATTCTCCTTTTTGGTTCGATCAAGAGTGTTTGCTCCTTATCAGCTCTTTTACTTTACTATGCCTTTTTTAATTAGTTTAGCAACTTAATATATTTCCCATAGTTGAAACGGTTAGTTGCTTCGTTACAGGTTGACTGATCCAAAATATATTAAAATATTTTTTATTTATTTTTCTTTTTTTGTATGTTTATTGATTTTTTTTTCCTTTTTTGTCTTTAGTGGGCCAGGCTGTCATACAAAAATGTTAATATTTAAAGATTTTCAGGTTTCTAATCTTTCGTAATTTTTTCAATTGATGCTTGTCCTTCTTTGTTCCCAGTCTAACCGGCATCATGCGTAAACGTTCATATGTGGTCTAATACTCTCTGTGACCAAAGACCGAAGAACTCCCCAAAGGGTAATTAGTAAACTTGATTGTTGTTATTTGCCTGCAACAAATTGTTGCTGCGGTTACTATCACGAATATATACATATATGTATATGCATATATATATATATATATATATATATATATATATATCTGTATAATAACTGATACATATGTAAGTAGTATGTGCGTATGAAAAGATAAAAGTGCCGCCTCTCGCACTTCAGAGAAAACATTTGAGAAAAATGTCGCCATGCTTGTCGTCGGTCTGTTGTTAACCATGTATAATAAACCAAAAAATGGAAAGCAAGAAAAAAGTAAATAAATAAACAAAAAGAAAACTACAAAGAAAGGCGACTTGTAAATGATGAGGTTTCGCATACGGATAAAATTTGTGCGCCAGTCAGATTTTTCGCAATCAGTTACAACAATATTTCACCTTTACTCGTGAGATGATTTAATAATCTCTCCTTTGGCTTGCCTCGCTAATCTTAAGTTCCAAATATATACATAGCATATGCATGTTGTAACAAAATGCAGTTGTTCTCGTTGCAATTATTTAAGATGAACGCTTTTAACTCTGCTTGGCGCACATATCTTTTTATGATTTTTCTGATTCTTTGCAAAAAAAAAAATCTTATATTTTACGATATTTTTAACGTTTGTCTTTGTCTTTTTTTTATACCCATCATAAGAAATCTATTGGATTTGTCAAGTGTCAATAGCGATACTTATTACAGAAGCTTCAAAGTAGATATATACTTGGTTAACTTAAATAATTATTCCATTAGTCTGTCCTATATATACTAATAAAATTTGTTTGAAAATTTTTTCTTTTTTACCTGAATCGGATTAAGTTTAGTAATCATCAAGTAAATCGTTCTCTCTCTCTCTCTCTCTCTCTCTCTCTCTCTCTCTCTCTCTCTAAGCCTGTTTATAACAATTAGCAAAAACCTCGATAAGTAATGCGACCCTCTGCCTTATGTTGATTAAATGTAAAATAAAAACTGAAGCTAGAGAGAGTAGAGTAATTTGCTAAAAACAATTTTCTTTTTAGGCGAACAGGTGGCATAAAAATGTGCTAAAAAAAACAGACATACATACAGACATACAACCTGAATGATGAAGGCATATTAGTTAGCTTTAAAAAGCGAAAAGAGGACACAAGCAGGATAAATAAAGGAAAAAACATAAGGTATCTTTAGTAGGCGAATAGATTTTACATTATCTAGCTGGGATAGATTGATTGATTGATAGATTGATCAAGCAAACAACCTAGTGGAAATAGGTAAAGCATTCACATTTCCCCGACAAAGCTTAGTTAACTTAAAGCGTTGTTTGAAAATGCTTAGCGATTTCCGGATACGAATGAAGGCTAGGTAGCAATGATCTGGAGTATCCTAAAAAACTTACTCATCATCTGTTTTTTAAACTGACAATTTTACAACAAAAAAATTCAAATCCACAAAAGCTAATGACAGTCTTAAATTCGCGGGTAATCACTTATATAGAAGTGAGCCCAATGAATGTCGATTGATTTTCCGAAATTGGATTTAAAAGTTTTCTCCTCAAAAAGCATTCTATAGGCGATATTAAAACGTTAGGGAACGTTAGCTTACTTTTATTTTTGTTGCTTTCGTAAACTTTTAATTGAAATGTTGAGAACAAAACAATAAAAAGAAAAAAAAATCAAAAAGAAAACAAATATTATGTCAAATATGAAACATATAAGAAAATTGTACTTCGGAAATGTCATGCTGAGAGAGGTTTTTGTGGCTGCCGGCAACTACTTGTAGATCTATGTCAAACATTAATATGTAAATAATTTAAACGTGATTATATATAGAATCACGAACAGATTTGTATGTATGTATATAGACAAGTATTTACATGCATATATATAATACCATGCATGTCTAAGAAATATTGACCCGCCACGAATTTTATATCCACATATTTTTTTTGTTCGCCAAATTTGTGAACGTATTCAATAAATGTGACTTTAATGCTAACCATTTTTATAAGATCAATATTTTTTAGATATCTTACACATCTGCAATCTAAATAGATTTTAAAAATTATTGTATAACAAATTAAGACAAGAATATTGGTATAATGAAGGTAATTAAGGTAAATATTTCTTAGACTATGGAACTGTAAGTATTTGGAAGTTCGAAAAAATACTACTTTAGCTATTTGAATAGACCTAAAAAAATTATTGCATATCACTTAAAGACCGGACTGCATTGTAAGTATAACTATCATAATCGTTGTAGCCTTAAAAATATGGAAAGAACTTAACGCTTACGATCTCTGCTAAAACTGCTAGAAAATTATAAATCATAAATCTATCATTAAATGCCACAAATGTTGAAAATACAAAACAGGAAAAGCAACAGCACCAACAACAATAAATGCCTTATTTAAAAATATACATACATGTATGCACATAATTATTATTATTATAGGTAGTTTCTCGTTTTTCACAAACGAAATGAAAATCAGCTTAAAAAACAAAAACAAAATAGCAAAAATAATAATGAAAACATAAAGTTTAAAATAACACAAATCATAACTTCCAGTTATTGCCATAAAGCACGACACGAAACAAATGTTTTCTATTACAGTTGAAATAAAAAAAAAATTCATTAATATGTTTTTCTGTCAAGAGTTGAAACAAAAGCGCGACAAAACACGATTTGTTACTGTTTGATACATATATATACACGTATATAAACTAATATATATATATATATATATATTGTGTGTCTGTGTGTGTACGTTTTAAATACCTATCGCAGAAACGTGAAAGTTTACTAACTTTCTCAATCGATTTGTAACAGTCACATAATATTGTGTCGCATATTATAAAGACTATCTAAAGGATGTTGTATCTAAATCTACTAATATTGTTGTATTTTCTTACCCTTACTGGGAAAAATTAAAAACTTAAAACTGTTTTTCTTATATCAGTTGAACACCTAGATTCGCCATTGAATACGTTTACCTCGGCTAGAAACTGAAACAGTCCCCGAGAAACAGGACATTTCACTTATATATTCTATTATGAATATCTTATAATTTATATATCGATTGTAATTAAAATTAAAGCTATTCAATAATTCAGTTTAGAATTACTCTCAATAGTGCAACTGTCACACTTGCGTTTATTAAAAGAAACATTGAAAATTTGCATGTGTTTGTTTGAGGTGAAATGTATTGAAAACTTATCTTAATGTGAATATAATTTATGGACTCGTTTAATATCTATTTTCCCTTTTTCCATCAGAGTTGTAGGTTCTTAAGAATGAATTATGTCATTTCCTTTTCCTTGGTCCAGTAAATGTTATATATTACCATTTATATGTTACGATTAATTTAAAACAGGTACACGTCGCTTAGTTATATTGAGCGTATTGAAATATATACGCATGTATATATGAAATAAAATTTATACTTGGTGATTGTACGCACAATTTTTTGCGAGATGCCGACAAATATAATTCTTAGTCATTTTTCCGAACTTTCTTTTTTCTCGTCCAGCTCGTAGGTGGGAATTGAGATTTGCGCCGACATTTTAAGAGATCGATACCAATTACCAAAAGACAAGATAACTTCCAAAACTCTTAAACATTTTCTTATACGTAAAGCACGTCGATCATTGAAAGTGAAATCGAATCGTGGATTCCAAGTTTCTATTTATAGTTTATTGTTTCCCTTGTTTAAAAATCAAATCAAGCATTTAATCAATTCTCTTTGATATTTAACGACTTAACGACTAGAAAGATCGATTGCAATCTTACCAGTAATTTAAGGATTCTAAACGGATGCGTGCTAAATAGATTACGTTTCAAAGTATCTTAAATTTCACTACATAATTATTCAAAGAGTTAATGCATATATGTAATTGTATACATTTTTATATCCTTCGGTATGTGCGGTAAGGATAAGTTTGTGCAGTTGTATATGCACTATCCAGAAAAACTTGATCTAAATACGTTGGACCAATTGATATATAGAATCGCTTTATGAATTTCCTTTCCTCCACTCGTCCGTCTGTCTATTTTGGCTAAAGGCTAAAGAACGCTATTGAAAATGATTTGGGTCAGATATACGCTTTTTGAAAAATTCCTTGTACGGGAGGAATTTTCCATATTTAATATTTCACGGCGAGAAACAGAATAAACTGTTTTCATTCCTCTGTTATTTTGCCTATAGTTAGTGTCCCATGACTTTAAAATGTTGATACGATCTTCTGTCATTCTATTCTATTTGAATCAATTAAATTAACTACGTTGATTTCTAAGCTAAAAACATAAAATATTGTAGTGAAGTTTTGATAGTTGAAACTCTTTAAACGATTATCATGTTTTATCGAAGCGAATATTATAAAACGCACGAAAAAGCTCAATTGGTGGCACACAACCTAAGTATAAACAATAGCATTAGAATTTTATTAAACTGTTTGTTAAGGCCTTGAGTAAAAAAAAGTCATAAACATACATACACAGAACATTAAAATCAAAAAGCAATTCGATATTTTAATTAAATTCATGTGTAGTATGGACTAAAACCAAGCATAAAACAAACTCATTGTTTGACTAAAGTGATTTCTTATTTATTTATATAATTGTATTTTATTTATTTATTTTAAAAATTCTTCTCTACATATTATTGTTTTAGTAGGTTCTCTAAAAAAAAAAAAAAAATGTATTCTATTTAACATAACGAGGATTATTTAAGTCAGGACGGTTTTATTGAACATTTTTTAAATTATAAAGACTTTTAAGATTGCGAAGGCGGAAATAAAAATACGTAACGAAAGTAAAATTCTCGATATGTAGCAGGATTTGAAGATCGTCAGGTATTACAGTTTCATTTTGATTGCATATTCCTTTATTGCTTCAGCGTTTACCTGTCCTCAAGTTTATAGACCCGCAAAAAACCTATATAACATAACAACCGAAAATACATACAATATCGTCGCATACCTTTTTAATTATTTTACTTCCTGTAAGATTGTACAGGATTCAAACGCCACCCTCAACGCAATCTGCTTTGCCAATAATTCTAGTCTCACTTCGATATAACCATTTGTCGGAAACATGCCGCCTTTTTTGAAACAATATTCGAAATATTCAATTTTTCTGAATTATTTCAGAAATTTATCACAAATTTTTTCCACAATTATAATGACAATAAATTATTCTAGCAAATGTATCGGATTTGAAGCTATTTTTATTACACGCGGATTTTGTTATTGATGATTACACCATTTCATAATCGAACTGCAACGGAAATCAGAAGTAGTATTGTAAGATGACCTTAAAATGACCAAAACAGAAGGAGACAAGTTGGTGGAATCTATCTTCTGTTTTCTTGTTTCTTCTCCTTATAAATTTGTAATTTCATCCAGAAAGAGTAAAATATAACTTGGGTTATGGTTTAGAACGTCTTTGAAATTTTGGATTTGAAAAATAGAAATATAGATTAGCAAAAAATGTGCGAAAGCACAAGGGCGAAATGATTATTTCTTTTTTACAAAAAAAAAATCTTGAATTTCAGAAGAATGATAAAAAAGTACGCCCAATCGCTACTTAAACATTTTCTCGTCTTTCGGGCAAGTTGCGGAAACCGTGATAACAAAAATCTTCCCCTTTTCCCGTCAACTACCTATTTCTTCATAATTTCGTATCAACTAAAGCGCTGCTCGTCAAGTGAAAAAGAGTGGTAATCGAATCGAATGAAGCCGAATCTGGTGAGTAAGCCGCATGATATAGTATTTACTAGTTGAGTACTTTCAACGCTTTGCAAATCGCGAATCCATATGCAAGAATAGATGGCATGATGCACCGTAAAAGAATTATCTTTTGTTGCTCTTCGTGTCAATATTCTGATTGTTCTTTTTTTTTCTAACGTTTGCGTATTAAGCAATTTTAATAGCTTATAATAGACCGTAACCGTATGGTGCCATTAAGCACAAAGCATCGTGTTGCTACCGAAGCGACTCGGTCTTACGGTCGAATTAGATGGTACACCCGTGCTTAGTCATTAATTTTGGCGCTTGAGTAGTAACGGTACAAAGGCGAAATTATTTGTATCGTTCGACGAAAAAACTGCTGTCATCGAATACTTTTTATTTCCGCATATTTCAGTACATTGACTACAACAAAACAGTTACTACAGAAACGCCTCTTGTCAATTTATCTGCTTACATAAAGCTTACGTCTCACCAGGTTTCATATTTTATTTGTTAATTTATTTTTTTTTTATATATAATTGTAGACGTTAAATTGTTCTATCTACAGAAGAACGCAATTTTGATGTTTTGAGATGAACTTACTTACATATGCAATTTGGCAAGAATAAACGAAAGGAGATATTGAAACGATGGCGACAGTGCAAAATTATTTTCCACATACAGTATTAACATATTTCGATTATTAGCCATCGTTCACTTTTAATTAATATAGCTATATAGCACGTTATTGATCTTACTTGCACTACCGCATGCAAACTAAGATGTATTTTACATATTTTTCGTAGCTTTTTTCCCACTTTAATAAGTAAAAATTTTTCACTTTCAATGGATACTATTTGCCTGTCATAAATCACATAGAACGCGTGCATAGGTGTTATAAATACACAAAAACATATGCGCTTTATGCAAAATACTTATGCTTTCGGGCGAAAACATGCAATAAAAATGCTTAGCGAAATTTCATCGTGGAAACAAATCTTATTTTGTCACGTATAAATATCCAATTTACTGCCATAATCCATTTTATTTTTTGAAATTCCTAAACATTGATACCATTTCGTTGGATCCTTCATGCCTAAAATGCATGCTCTACTCCATGTAAGCAAAAAACACTCCAGACCATTTATTCTAGCTTCGAAACACTTAAGATTTTGTCATCTGCCAGCTGATGCCGCTTGATGACACTTTTTACATCTTCAGTGATATTGTTTCTCATAAATAACAAACACTACCGGATATTAAATTTTGCAAAAGAGATTCATCCGTCCAGAAAACTGAGCGTAATTTAAATGTCTTTTTGCTACTCAGAACCCGTTAATTTTTTTTTCTTCAAAGGTGTTCAGTGGATCTAGCTCGGTTTTGCCATTAGACGTAGCAGCTTTGTTTGGTTTCAACACTTTCAAGTTTTAGTTTCATTTAAGTAAATGTCATTCTTTAGGTATTTAAGCTTTTATCTTTCTTAATATAAAATTTCACTTTCTTCAATAGGGCCACGATATTCGCTATGCATTGCAAAATTGACTGATTTAATGTACAAAATAGTCAAACTTAAGAGGGTCTTCAAATAAAAATAAAAACGGGTTAGTAAAAAATTTCTTGAATTATTTTCATGACCAATTTCGGAACCCATTCTACTCTGTATAGTATCATTAAACAAACATTCCAATGTGTGTGAATAATGTTTTTTAATCGTTTAATTGATGTATTTTGATCAGAATTTTTGATTTTAATTTGTGCTGTTTACAGTTCATGATAGTAAGTAATATTCGACCAAAAGTGATAAAAATCCGTCCAATATATGTTGGATAGGCCAAGACAAAAACATGTTGAGATTTATGTGCAGCAATATAAAAATTCTGTTGTTAACTATTCATATGCAGTCTTACATTTATATAATGCCTCATAAGCCAACTATACATACATGCAAATTGACAATAATTTACACGCCATCCACGCATTTTTGTTTTTCTTTCTGGAGTATCAAAACTAATATAAAACTCCTAATAAAAAGTGTTGCTAATGGGCTGCGAAATAAAAATTAAATTTGCTTTTTATAACCAACACCGGAGGGTACATTAATTTTGTAATAACCACTTAGAAATACGTTTCATAGACATCATAAAATATTTATATTATTGCACAGATGTACATACATTTGCAATAATAATTGACTGTTTATTCGGAAAATTATATCATCAAGAAAATATTGAATTAAATATTTGTAAGCGATCACAGTGTTTGGTAGCTGTTAACTTCAGAAGGTGCATTCTCGATGCATTCTGATGTTCACAATATTTTATTTTAACGGAAGTAATTTCTCCTTGAAAAGTTAAATCTAAAAAGTTAAGCAAAACAGGTAAGAAAATTACGTTCACTTTGTGGCGAGACTATTACCTTAGTATTGCAAATTATTTCGTTCAGTGTGGGTATAACGGTTGATCTATTGGAAGTTTTAGTTCTCCGTAACAACTGTTTATACGAAGTTTAAAATAATTATCACCTATAAGTTGGAAATTATATACTGATATTTTAAAATGGTTCACGTAAACATTTTGTCTATTTCTGCTATGAATGGAAGATATAGTTCTGTCTGACCGTAATCGTTTCACTAATAGGTTAAGTCGGCTCCAAATTTTATGCTTATAAAAAATATGTACATATTGTAATGAGTTTCGGATGCATATTCCTTGGTCTTATAAATGAAAAAAAAAGTCTAGTACGCACGTATCTTTGGTTGGTAGCTATAGTGACGGATTACATTTTTTCCAGTAGATGACGTTTCGCATCTGACCCCCACCACCCACAAGGTGCACCAGCTTTACTGACTGTTTGTAAAAAATTCTATAAAAACACACATGGTGTTATTCAAAATGAGTACGGAATTTATTTCCCTATGTCTGCCGGCCCGTGTAGTTGTCATTAAAATCACCAGCAAAGGGATTAACAGTTCGTTAGGTTTATAAGCGGAACAATTCGCTTAAGAAGAACTAGTTGAAATAGAGAATTGTATACTGATAGTTGTATGTTAATAGTTGTACGCCCTTAGTTGTAATTAATGAATTGGACGTTGAGAGTAGAATAATTATATTTGAGGCTAACAAGCATTAAAGACATAAGTTTTTTTAAATAGCTGTATAAATAAAATCTACGCTTTTCACGATTTAGCGATACAGATTTTGTCTGAAGGAAAATACAAAAACGCAGTTTTTTAACAATGTCTTCCTTCTTTGTTTTTGATTACTTGCATAAAATCTCTCAAACGCGAAACACATATCACGAAGAATATTCGAAGGGAAAATGAAGGAAAATATTGTCATGAAAAGCACATATTTGGTACAATTAAGGGATATAAAGACACTAACTATTCTCATCGGCGACGGAAATTCTAAAATATTGAGAAAAAACACATAAAGGCATGGAATGACTTTTGATCAAATCATTTAAGAATTATTTTCTGAATCGAATTAATACTGCCTGTCCTTATTTCCGCTGTCCCTATGGCTATCTGATGTTTATGTACAGATCGTAATTTTCTAGATACTTTGACAAAATTTGTTATACTGACTTCTTTTCGCCCAAGGACGAACGACTTTGCAAATGAATTCCATCATCATTTCATAATTTTTACGACCAGTCCCCATATAACGTCCTATTTGAAAAGCATCTTTAAATGAAAAAACTTAAAAATGTTAATAATTTTCAACAAAAATTGGTAGGAAATGAATGTCGGCATGTAAAATAAATGAATGGGACAATATTGTGAACCACCTGTCATATAATCGTTCCTATGAAAAGTAAGCCGTTATACAGTAAAAAGGTCTATTTTCAATACTTTATAACGCAATGAGTCTCTAGGCTTTTGTGTTTGAACCCCGTCACATATAAAGATGTAGTAGATATATAAGATTTTTGATATAAAAAAAATTGAATTTTCTAAATTTGTATCAGGCCAGTTCACTCTTTAGATTACCTTGTCTATAAGGACTTTCATGAAAATTATGCGTTTATGTGGAAAAAAGGTAAAATTTGTACACCAATTTTGTGTGTGTATAGGGTATTGGATAACCGCCTTTGCCCGACTGTAACCTTTCAACTTGTTTTATTTTGAAATATGTTCGATGCAATTAAGTTACAGGAACGATCCCAATTTCCACCCACTATGTTTATTAAATCTGAATTAAATTTATCTATATTCGTTTTTAATGCACAAATAAATATGGTTTACTGTTGCAAACAAACAATTGCAAATAATCCCAAAAGAGGTAATGCAAAGGTGTTAAATAATATTCTTCGGCATCGAAATTTTTTTAAGTTATTGCATCACTAAGCTTATGACTTAATAAAACGATTGTTTGACGTACTGTGTGGTGCACAATGCCGACGGTTTTGATATTTAAAATTTAACCGAACTATCAAGAGGAAATCTTTTCACCGCTACTGAAGAACCCAACATTGGGCCGAACAAGAATTGAATTGCTTTCGTACAAAAGCGAACTGAAAACGTTAGAATTTGTGATGCAATCTAATGTTTAAGCCTTAGTAACGTTTGCAAATGCTCTTCAAGGTAAGCAACATATGTCCTTGATCAGCGTGAGATTTTAATTCAATGCAGTAAGTCTGTCCATCAAAACTCTGATAGCGTTTATGCATATTAAAAATTATACGAATATGTATGTATAAGCGACCATGTCCATAGCAAATGCGTATCAATTAAATAATTCCTCTAGAATGCATAATAAATCTTTGCATAGGCTGTGATTATAAAAGACTCGATCCAAGAAGAATATGTGTTGTTCTCTTCAATGGTTTCTTTGCATCATTTATTAACCATCATCTGTTTGCAAGCGATCGTCTGTATGGTTACTTACACATCAATCACTGTCTTCATGGCTTGTCTACATTGTAAAATGCAAATTTAACTGCAGATGTATACAACATCCCTATACAAATCGTTTATATACCACCGCATCCGCTACAAGTGTAGACTTATTGACTATAAACTGGTTTAAATCACATGATGTTCGAAATTATGTATTGTAAATATTTCTTTATTGGGAAAAATGCCTTTCAATCACTTAACTGAATTTATTTTACGTCATATTATAGAGGATCCCTCGATTTTTTTTTTGTTTTTCTTTTTTGACCCTAATATAAAACTCATATATTTGTACCAAACATGAACATTTTCATTAAAAATAAAAGTTTGTTTTACGATATTTAAGTATGAAGATCAATATTATTCAAATGATCATTCGAAATTGAACTTGAAAGAGTATTTGTTTCGTAAAACAATACGGAAAAAGCCGGAACGAAAAGAAGCAGAATTTAGACTCAACTTATCTCGAATGGCAATACTAAAAATGATAAATGCGATCTGCGAGCTTTCATCACAACACGTATTTGCTGTCATTAAGTTGAAAGATTTTTTTGCCGCCGAAAAATGTAATTTTCAGTAGTAAACTATGCGCAAAAACTTTTATTGTCTTAACTTTTGCAATCTGGAAAATGTTTATGCCAAACACAAACAAAAATTTGGACGAACTGACATAATATCATCGGTTCCGAATTTGATATTTGAGAATAGATATACTTTTTATGGGATCTCTAAAGTTTCGTTTCTAGCGTTTGCAAATGTTCTGACAAAATCAATATTGACCCCAAACCTTCGGTGGTAGAAAGCAAAAACGTTTTCCTTCGAAATGAATTTTAAAGTGAAACTTTGCCCGCAAAATTTTTAAACCACAACGTTTTATAAAAACCTGTTTGATATTAAAACTAGTTTCAAATAAAAACCGGTTTTGTATGAAGATGAATCAAAACAGATTTCATACGAAAATTGATTTAGATTTATTTTTTAGATTAAAGTATCTAAATTTATATTAAACTCAATAAATTGACGAAAACTAATTTAATACGGAAATTGAAATCCATTTCCAGTAAAAATAGGTTTTATGAACAAATTCGTTTCTTAAGAAGACCAGATTCATATAAAAGAAAAAACGATATCATAGAAAAATGAAAATTCATTATAAATTGTCTCTTGTAAATTTTTTTAAAAAATTGTGCCAGAATATTATTGATGCAAAAGTAATTTTTTTCGTAACATATTTTACATAAAACTGTTTCGTATGAAAAACAGTTTCTTTTTGTGAAGATTTGCGTTAATATCAAAACCAGTTTGTGTTGTTAAATAAAAAGCGGTTTTATAAAAAAACAGATTCCAAGATTTAGTTGTAATGAAAATTTCGAATTAATGTTGAGTTTATGATCGTAGCTAGGATTTGCAAAATCAAATCTTAATCGACTAAAATTTTTTTTTGAAGTCTTTTGTTTTAGTTGATTGTATATGAATTTTTTTTTTATAGAAAATTATATGTCTCATACATCCAAGAACAACTAGTCACATGAACTAAAGCTTATAGTGTACAAGAAAGAGTGTTCCTATCATGTAAAATGTTTATAAATTAAAAAAAACAAAAAAACAAAAAGTAAAACATGAAAACTTAATATTTTTCTTGGAATATTGTATTTTGGTGAATATCGTTAGAGCTCCGCATCTCTTCTATGATTACTGCCCATATTGCTGTTGTTATTACTATAGCTACATTTTTATTCGAATTAACCATTAGAGATATGAAGTGTAAAACAGAAATTTATTAAAGGTGTTATTATGATTTCTATTATATACAATTTGCGAAAAAGTCAAAAATGCCCTCAAGTAATTCAATTTTATAAATTGAATTATAACTCGTAACAACATATCAATAGCAATAATCATAAAAAGAGTTTTATTCAGGGTTTTTTTTTTTGGTTGCGCTCCATATAATTAAGATAGTAAGGCGAGTAAGCGTTAATTTAGGACGTGTTTGGGAATACGTTTTATGTGTTTTTAACAGTGTCGAAAAAAAAACTGCATGACATATAAATTTGTAAAAAGAAAATTATAGATAGATAGACTGACTGAAATGTGACAGAATTGAATAGTCGATCGTTTCGCGTATAAAAGTATTTCTAATTTTTTTTCGCCATCAATCGAACAGAGGTCATACAAACGAAGGTTTATAATAAATATGCAAACACCCAAACGCACTCAACCATATGCAAAAGTAATTATTGATAAATATTTATCAGGGATAATTTTGTTAAGATCTAAACACATTAGCCAGACGATTACCTGTAGACAGATTTTTCCTATGCGTCTCATAAGATTATTTAAAAATTTAAAAATTAATTTTCAAAATATTATCATAAATTATGTACAAGTGTTTGCATAAGAGGTCTGATTGAAAAGTTCACATAAATTTTATATTTCCGAAAGCAAAGTAAAAACAGTTATTGTAATTTTTTATTTATGATATGTGATCCCTTAAAACCTATATGGTTTATTTGTCGAAATATAAATATTGACCTAAGGTATGTACCACCTCTGCCTTGGTAAGTTGCTCACAGAAGTCCTTTAAACGTCTTTATTCAATTGAATATTTTAAGCAACTTTAAGAGATAGCTCTGGGAGGTCAGGTCGGTATAACAGCATTTCCTAAATTCAGATCTGCAAAATGAAATTTCGAAATTTTCCTTTGTCAGAATCTCACTTTGATTTAATGTATTCACATTTTGTACGCCATTTTGTATGTCACATCTCTTCTTGCGAGCGAAAAAAAGTAGCGCGCTACAAAATTAGCCAAACGAAATTAAGACTGGCGTGAAGTCAGCCCACAAAATTCTTCGAGGTTTGTGTCTTTGTCTTTCCGAACTATCATATGGTTGACGTTTAGTGCCTCCGCTATGTCCTGACAGCTTGCGTGCCGGTCCTGTTTCATCAGTTGCAAAATTTCGTCAACCTTTTCAGTGACTGGGCGACCAAGGCGATGTGCATCTTTGACATCAAAATTTCCGGAACAAAATCGAGCAAACCGGTTTTGGATCCTTGGTTCAATCACAGCATTTTCATCGTTCACTTCGCAAAATTTTGTTTTACTGTTTTTATGGTTAAAAAGCATCACATAGCGTATTTCTTCAGATATTTGACTCACTTTTAAATCAAATAATAAAAAATAAATTGAAATGTCATCTTTCACGCAATGCTCCTTTGAGAAAATCAGATGACTGTTATCAGATATATAGGCATCAATACGAACTAGTAGAAATGATTGCAGTTACTTTTAATATGACCTAATATAATCGATAATGAAAAAAAAGAAATGACAGGAACAGAAGCAGGGAAATTTTCATCTGAATGGAAAATTTTCATCTGCAAAGGAAATTTTTCACCTGTATGGGAATTTTTTATCTCTATGGGAAATTTTCATCTGTATCTAAAATTTTCATTTCTATGGGTACCTTCGTAAATTCGCACCTTCATACTTCCGTACTTTCGTACGTTCATAAATTCTTACTTTCGTGTATTATTTTTTATAACAATTTAAGTGTTTCAACTATATAGAAAATAGTATATAAGGAGACTTTTGACTATCATGTCCCCTAATTAGGATGATGATGTTAGGTTTCCCTGGTAGCTTTTAGAGCCTTTTAACATATATCAATTGAGGTGTATTATTTATTTAAAATTTGATATAACGCCTCTTGCACATTATAATTTTTGTCCAACTACTGGCGCGCTGTTCATAATGAATAGTAACAATAATTTTTTTTTAACGTAGGGCATGATTTAGTTTACAATTTATATTTGCATTTTCTGTTTTTGTTTAGTTTTTGTAAGCATTTTGTTTATTTTACCATGCCACTTTATTATTACTTACCTCAGCAAAGACACGTACCAACTATGAAGTTACTTCATCTTTTAGCAAAGACAAAAAGATGGTCCAGGTAAATATAGGCTAACTTTACACCTGTAAATTAAGAATTTCTCTTTGTATACCGCCTTTTTTTGCAAACTTTAGAAAAGGAAGAAAGAGAAGTAAACTGCACTTAAAGAAGCCATTTTTCTTTCTATATTCAAAGTATAATTATAATTTATTGCTTTGAATCTCGACATAGGTTTCACTTAATGCAAGTCATTTATATACTATATGGGAAATAATTGCGAAGAACATTATGTAGAGAAGTAATGCATGTCAGTGTCATTAAAAAGAAGCTCTCTCATAGGGATATATGACTGTCGTCTTTACTTTGAACTTGTATCTATATAATATGGGGAGTTAAAAATTGTTATTTTTTTAACGTGCCTCGTATATACAGATTTATGCCTAGTTTTATAAATTTGTCTGTCCGCACATTTTATTTTTATTAATAATTTTTAATTTAAGCTCTTATCAGCTGATCTTAGCGTTTATTAGAGCAAAGTTTTCAACTGGTCTTATAGTGCGGTGTTTTCGTTTTACTTACTCATATTATTGCCGATTCGTGTATGTGATCCTGCATGTGTATACACATTAATGAAGTTGCAACGTTTTGCTCCATATTTCATTCGTAAACTTTTTCTTTTCCTTTTCCTTTTCATTTTTTATTTTTTTCTTGTTAAATATGTACGTGTACGTGATGTCGATTATGATCAATTCAAACGTACGTAGACGTACAAAATACACATGCTTGGCAATTAAGCACGTGTAAAAAACATAATTCGTAAAAAAAAAAAGACCAACAATATGTCAAAACCAAAATCTTGTCAACAATAACCGTAAACGTTATTTCTTTAAAAACTTTGGTGTCATGTTATGAGCTTTTGCCATATAGGTAGGCATGAGGGCACAGTTAGAATATTTTCATTTCTGTGGAAAGGTAAAACCAACAAATATCATCATTTTTACTTAGGATAAAGATAACCTACCAGCAGTTTGCTTATGTCGCGCATTTCTCAGGCAGCTCACAATGTTGGCATCGCAATGATTTAGTACACTTTAGTGTACTTCATCCTAAGCGCGAAGTTGGCTTTGTTTTATTGTAACATATGTGTTTATGTGTATTCCCAAGCTATGCGTGCACTCAATATTGTTGATCTTAAACAGAAATTATAAATCTTAATAAATAATAACTAACCTTTTTTACTTGCTAATATCTTTGGCAATTGAAATCGTGCGGAGGCCAAAAATGTGAAGAGACAAAAACAATCAAAAGGCAAACCTGACCAGAACGTTTAATTAAAAGGGTATTGACATATTGACAGACACAGCTTTGCCCATCATCACAAGCAAGATCAACATCTCATAAAAATATTTATAGATTTTCGTAATTCATATACGCTTTTGCTATCGAAAAAACAATGATGGGTCACAATTTCAAGGAAACTGTGCGTTGATAGCAAAGTAGTCTTCAGGTTTTAGTGGTTCTTCGTTCTCCGCCAGCAATTAAGAAAATAGCGAAACGAAAATGTGATCTTTACCTCTGTACATAAATTTCAAAATCTTTTTCCAGAGATTTTGTTGTCATAGACTCTTCCCGTTCTATCAGATCTACCAGAATTTAGAATTTTAATCGCCACAGATTGGAGTTTGCAATCGTACATAACCTCAGCATTGACATACTTACGTAAATCTTCGGTTTAAATATTTGTATAAACTAAGAATTGTTTTATTTTACTCACTTCATTTATACCAACCTTTGCAATAGATATGAACAAGGAAGAATGCTACCAGTATTCGGCAATAACGAACGCAACACACACATGCCGAAGATAGACTTTTAATTTTAAGCTAAGAACCTGTGTACAGAACCAAAAACAAATCTTGATAATTTTATATTTTCAATTCATTTTGACACATTTTAAATTAATTTTTTGATTTGTTAGTTTACATAAAACGTATACTTAAGGAAAAATTAATTTTACAATTTTAATTTCTTAAATAAACAACACCTACGTGACAAAGCCAACGTAAGTTAAATGAAACTATTTTGTATTAAAGAAAAATTATGTTTTGGTTAATTTTTTTCCCTTGTTTTCTATAAGCGTCTCTTGTTTTCTGCCCAAGTTTTCACGAGTCAAATTTTAAGTATAGTTGCTTAATAATTTAAGGTTTTGCCAAGATTACTTGTTAACAGACAAACGCTAGTTTGAGTTCTTTAATTATTTGATCTATCGCACAATCGTGTTAGAGAGAGTGGGAAAGGGATAGGACGAATATAGACAGGGAAATTGAAAGACAGGAGAGAGACGGTGAAAGAACAAGAGAAAGAGAGAGGGAAAAGCAAGAAAAAGAGGGAAGGAGGGAAAGAGGGAAAGAAAGAGGAAAAGAGAAAGAGAAGAGAGGAGAGGAAGAGAGAAAGAAATAGAAAGGGAGAAAGGGAAATAGAGAAAGGGGTTAAGGAGCGAAAGGAAGAAAGAGGGAAAGGGACAAAAAGAAAGAAAGAAAGAGAAAGAAAGGGACAAAGAAAGAAAGAAAGAAAAAGGGAAAGAAAGAGAGAGAAAAGAGAGAAAGAAAGAGAGAAGAAAGAGGGAAAGAAAGAGACAAAAAAAGAGGGAAAGGAAAAGAGAGAAAGGGAAAGAGAGAAAGGAAAAGAGAGAAAGGGAAAGAGAGAAAGGGAAAGAGAGAAAGGGAAAGGGCGAGGGAAAGAAAGAGGACAAGAAAGAGGGAAAGACAGAGGGAAAGAAAGAGGGAAAGTAAGAGGGAAAGGAAAAGGAAAAGAAAAAGGAAAAAAGGAGAAAGAAAGAGGGAAAGAAAGAGGGAAAGAAAGAGGAAAGAAAGAGGGCAAGAAAGAGAAAGACAGAAATATGTAGAAAGAGAGAGAGAAATAGAGAGAAAGAGAGAGGGAGAAACGGAGAGAAAGAAAAAGAGGAAGAGAAAGTGACGGAGACTTAACTACTTTGGCTTCGACAACTGACAATAATGGAAAACGTTTGGCAACACCAACTCCCGAGAGACATTTCATCGTCTATATCGAATATTACAGACCGGTTCCATCGGCTCCAGCGAACCCAATATCATATCGTAAAAACATTTCCGAAAGTCACTTTGGCCGCTACTCTGCTATTTTCTAGAGTATTTATGAGATCGACGATCTAGTGGTGCTGCTGATTGCAGCTACGTTTCGGCTGAATGAAGATAATTATGTTCGATCGTTAAACCCATTTTCTTTGAATCAAACGTTTACTTGTGTTTGCGAGGAATTTGAAATGATAGAGATTCCAGTGAACTTGGAACTTGCACAAACTATTGGGACTAACATTAAGTACATTGTTGGGACCCACTGTATAATTGAATATAGATTTAGTAAATAGTTGTTGGAGAGAAATGTATTTTATTGCTTACCAATAAAACGATAAGATATCGATGTTCAGTAATCTAAGCCGAGTACTGGTCTGTTGGGTCTCACTGCCGATTAGGTAAAGAGGGCATATTCGATTTTAAAACGAGCAGCCTATAATCTGCAGTGCATTCGCTCATATTAATGTAGGTGCTGCATGTACGAGATAACGTCTTCTTCAACGATAAGAAAATTCGATTTTTCCAATGTCTATCTAACTGCTTTCATTTCGTGTATATTTGCGAGCATTACTGCCATCGACCAAATTTTTACTTCGATTCTCTAGTGACGGTTGAAACAGGAGGTAAATGTAATTTCAATATTGTTTTCTATCAATTACCTTCAACTTCCTTAGTATCAACAGTTTCATTACTTTGCAATGGGAGACTGCTTTGTCGTATTTTTGGCGAGCGTTCAATTTTATTAATTTTTTCAATTCTTAGCGAATTACTAATACGCGTAAATTAATTTTTTTTTCTCACAAAAAGTGCTCAAATAATACATAGAATTTAAATACAATTTTAATTAAAAATTTTTTACTAACAATGTTTTCTCTACAAATAATCGAGTCGAAATGAAAATTTTCAATGAAATATTGTTATATTCGTTAAGTAAAAAAATACAAAATGCAAATGTTGCTTTGATTAAAAAATATAAGGTGTTTTTTTGTAAGGTTTTCGAATACTGTCACAGGTTTATAGTTTCTGCAGATGCGGCTTGAGCATGCATTTTGCAGTCATACCGTAACTCCTTATATGTATAATGTTTTTACTTAAGCTCATAGAATCAGCATTCATACTAATAAACTATATAAAGTCTCTTCCAGACTTATTCTTACTGTTAAAATCAATCTCTCATTAATGAATGAATCGAACGGTGTTATGTTAATTCTGTCTGAACCAGATGAGCGGTCCAATATTCACTCTGCATTTTTATTAATGGCTCGATGTAAAGCAAATTTTGACTCACTTCATCGATCGTAAGTTGTAAATTAAATTAATTGATCTCTAAAATCTCCTCCTGTAGTTAGCCGGCTACTGTTCACGTCAATCATATCAAATCTCTGATTCCGACTTTATATGTATCGGAAATAAGTTCACAACTGTCTTGACACGCATAGAAAAGTTTGCTAAATATTCTGCGTTAGTTGAGTTTTGCCATGGTTTTACACATACCCTACTCTTTTTTTTTGAGATAGATTTCGCGTCGCAAAAATAACACCAGTCTTGCGAACCTAACCGTCAAAATTCCAATGTCTTGATATCGTTATCAAAATGACTGGACAACTCAGAACGCTCGTTTATTGTTAATTGAAACAAATTGTAATTAAAATGAGCAAATTGTCTTTTCTGATAATCGAACTTTTCTGATTTTAAGAAAACAAATACTTTGAGTCCTTAGTACAGTTACTATTACTATATACAGGAAATACCGCCTAAAAATCAAAAAAAAAAGGCATTGCAGAATACAGCATGGACGAGACCATGCAGAGGCTGTTATATGAGAAGTTATTTACATTATAAATATGCATAATATAAGTATATATATATATATAAGTATATATATATATATATATACATACATACATACATAATATTTATTTATTTACTTTTTATTTATTTATTTCTTTGCATGCATAAGGAGAGAAGCGAAAATAATTGCGATAAACTGCAAACTTAGCCAACAAATCAAAGTACAAGCGTTCAGCCAAGACGTTTAAACATTTGTTGTTTTTTCTTCTTTTTCTTTTTAACATTTATGTACAAATCTAATGTTTTCTACACTTTATATTTTATAAAATGTTTATATATATATAAGTAAGTATGTTCCTGTTGTTGTTATGATTGCATGTGCGGGTGCTTGTTCCATTATGTTTATGTCTCTTAGAGTTTATATATATTTTTATTTCTATATGTATAGATGTAAGTATTGTGCGCTAAAACTATGGCGCCATTGTCATTATCTCGGAGATAAATTATGGTTCACATCGAAACCTTTTATTTGTGTTTCGGACTGCGAATGTGAATTGTTTTAGTTTTGTTGTAGTTTTTTAAGAAACTATGCATGCCATGACCTCTTTTTTTTGTTAAATGTTATTGTAGCTGTTTTTGTTGTTCTTATGGTATGTCTTTTATGATGTTTAAAAAATTGTGATAATAAAAAAGCAAAAATTGAATTGTTTTGCTTGAATGAATATTTGATTTAGAATACTACTCAAAACAGCAACAACAAGAATCACAACAACAGTGACACCGGCAAACGCTGCAACACATAAAATACCATATGCTTTATATATCTATGTATATCTATTGGCGTTTTAAATTATTAATGATTCATGGTTTTAAAATCTCACTTTATATTTACCACTCAAAGATGAGGTTTATTTATCAAATTTATCCTTCCGTTAGAAATACACATTAGACTACAAACTAAAGAATTGTACGTTAGATCAGCATTAAATTCTCAGTTAATTAAACAATTACATAAAACTTCCAAACCCAATTTGTAGTGCTCTATGACATTAACTAGTGCAAGATATGGATCAACGTATTAATAGATTTGGATTATATATACATTTTGATATTTTATCACGAGAGCAGATGAAGAATTTTGTTAGACGAAGTGATGCACGATATTTAATAGTCAAACTACTCCGACTATAAGGCTATAGTTTACTATACTTAACTTCGAAAGAGTCCGCAGAAAACGGGGAAAAAGTAAAAATATGTTCATGTATGCATATATACGTACACGTGTGTATATATGTAACAGATGGGCTAAAAGGTTCGTAGGCTGACACACAGATGGCATTACTAGTATTAAATCCATATGATTTTTAGTTAGCTCTAACCTTCAAAAGGCACGTGTATAAGTTTGAAAGCTGTTGCATTATTAGTATGTGAGTTACTGCATTTTTAGTGAAGCAAGTTTTGTTACTATGAAAAAATGGATAAAAAGGAATTTCGTGACTTAATAAAGTATAGGTTTATGGCGAAAAAAAATACTATTCAAGGATTGGCTTAATGAACATTATTCGGACTTTGCACCAAGAAAATCAACCGTAGAGAAGTAATTTGCTAAATTTAAAAGAGGCGAAATGAGCAGCTAGGACAGTGTCCACGATGTGGACGCCCCAAAGAGGCTCTTACCGACGAAAACACCAAAAAAGTCCACAAAATAATTTCGGATAACCGTAAAGTTTGAGATAGCTGAGACCCTAAAGATATGAAAAAAACGTGTTGCACACATCGTGGATGAATATTTGAATATGCGAAAGCTCTGTTCAAAGTGGGTGCTGCGCGAACTTGCAATCAACCAAAAACAACAACGAATTGATGATTCTAAGCAGTGTTCCTGGTATATATAAATACATGTATGTATGTATGTATGCGTGTATGTATGTATGTATCTATGTAGGTATATTTTGTTTATACTATGCATTTACTAACGCGAAAAGTTAGCGAAAATGATTTGAAATAAAGATAAAATTAATAACGGGAGGTATAACTAAACGAACGACTAAAAACGAAGTGTAGACTCGTTTCGATGTATAAGAAAAATTAAAGAACTGCGACTATTGCGAAAATATGGTCACAACTTTTATTGCATAAAAACAACCAACCTATTACAGAATCTAAAAATGCTCAAAAGAATTTGCAAATATTAAAAGCTTCTTAAATAAATAATTCGTGTCTTAGGATTGTATTGTTGGACTTTTATCATTTTATTAGTCATATATTTGTCATTTGTTTTCAATACTAATATATAACTACAGCTTATATAAATCTACGAATTCAATTGTCGACTCTAATTATTCCGTTATCTTTATCATTTCAATCGTTATTGTTGTTTGCGATGTATACCATTATTTTGTTACAATTTGCCATGTCATATATCTTACTTACTTAAAAAAAAGCGAATTCAATCAAAACAAAAATTTATTTTTCACGAAATGCATTGATTTTATGGTTTGACGTGCTTCTATAGTTTATCAAAATCAATCCAAAAGGCATGATGATTATTTGATTGAGTTAATAAAGCTAACGCGTACGTAAACGTAGATGATACTTTATTATATTTTATTTTATTACATTTTTTTATTATCGTACATTTATTATCGCGTATTATTTCTGTTGTAGTTTTATTTATTTTTCTATGGTATAAAGAATATATTCAAACATAAAAACTAAGATTAGCTTCGATTAAATTTAAATCTTTGTTTATATCCACACGTCCATTTGACTTTGTTAGTGTTAAGATTTATTTTTATGATTTAGCCATATACCTGTGTTGACCTTTCGAATTCTGTATATTAAAGATTTTTGAAAGTATAGAACTAGGCGAGAGAGAGAGAAATAGTTAACTTTTAGGTTTGGAAATATTTTTTCTAATTATATTTAACGGATTGTAAGCGAATTCTTGATTCGATTTACTTGATTTTCGATCTCGATTGATTAAGGATCAGTTAAAGATCTCAGTTAAAACTTTATAATTTGAAGGCCATCGTGTATCGATTTCGTTTGTGCGATTAATTACAAAATATCGTAGGCTGTGATTGTTTTTTTTGTTGAACGAAGATGGTACAATAATACACAAATAGACAAATATACATAAATGGATCCAGCTATTCAAGCTGATTCGGATTATATGTAATTTAATAAATCCTCGATGAATTTTCCTTTGCCTTTATTTTCTTATATTTTCCGTATAAAAAACTTATTTACATATGCCACTTATATGTTATATTTATTCTTTTACGAACGAGCTCATGGGCAGATTTTTTAACCTGAAGATTGAGGGAATATTTGGCATCAAATTTGAGGCTTGAAACAAAGTGTTTATTTTGCATTTAAAAAAAAAAAACAAGTAAAAGTATTACAGCCAGGTAATACCGACCTTTCAATACCCCACATCACTTTGCCTAATGCTATTTTTCATTTCGTTTCGTTATAAAATACCAAAAATTAGACTTTGCTCTCACGTTAACACATGTTTTTTATGGGAAAAAGACATCCAAAGCGTGAGCTGACGTGATCCAAAATTACCTAGTTTAATCTTTTTGTCAACAATTTTCTCATATGTTTATATCATAAAATACCAAAAAAATAGACTTACTATCCTATTACTATTAAGAATCCGTATATGTCATGGGGTCCAAACAGAAGACCTTCGCGAACCAAATCTGGTACATTTAATTTTTATGTCAGGTTACTGTGAGAGACTCATTTACCTCAAATAATTGTAAAAAAGTAGACCTTTTTTTCATATAAAGGCTTAGATTTCATAGTAATAGTAGTTACATCGAAGACGGTTCATCCGATCCAAATTTTTCCCTTCTATTTAGTATGGCAAAATACAAATTTCTATTGATTTATGTAAAGAAATATTAGCAGTTAGAAGTTTTTTTTAAATAAAGCCTTTTCTCAAATAGGGCGTCATATGAGCAATGGCCGTAAAAACGGTCGGGTTGAATCCATTTTTAATAGGGTTCGTGCTTGCACAGGGACATGTTAGAATACCAAATTTGGGCAAACTGTCGCAAAAGTTACGATCTGTAGATTGAATACAAGAAAACACGAACAAAGATCAGAGGGCCTTACAGACAGACAACTGGAACATTGAACAGTTTAGGTCATCTCTAAACCTAATTTGATAAGTAAAAATTTTAACTTGGATGCGATCTGGAGCATTACGATAAATACTAATAAATTTGTTTATATCCTTCAAGCGTAGCAGCACGCATCTTTAAATGTCATATCAATTGATATCTTTACTCTCCCTGGGTATAAAATTGAAGAGGAAAATAAATGGATCAGAAACTCTTAGCACAGTTCAATTAATATTCTTTCGACAATTACAGATAAATAATATTTCTCGTTATCATAGTAAAACCGAAATTTGTTTCGCTTAAATTTTTAAAATATTATTAACATAAAAAAATATTAAATAACTTTACAATATATTTAAACGTGCATAAAATTACAAATTCAACGGCGCAACTAAACTACAAAACGATTTTGAAATGATTTTGAACTGTGTGCCTATAACGCGCCACCGATCAATTAATATTATGCTGCACAATGTTAAAATATTTCAACACCTACACATAATTATTGTATTATTTATAGCAGTCATATATTATATTCGCTGCTAGGAAGTGTGAAAATTTATGCTGCAGTTTGTTCACATAGATCCAAATAACATAAGGTTCATTTTTATTTCGATTGTGGTACTTTTACCTAATAAAGTTTTTAAATTAGGGCATAATTGAAACAATGTCTTAACTGTTGCTAACAAGCCGTTGTCTTATGTCAGTTAAAATTGAAAATCAAACAATGACTTATAAAAGTGGAGGAGGTTTTCGTAAGTATACATCTTGTAGCTTAGTTCGCATATAAAAATGCAATTCTCGGTAACTTTATGATTGAAGTTCTTCACGTCTTTATATGAAGCACAGAATAGATTCATTGGTATAGTTTGTCAGATATTTATATTGCATACACACACACTACTTTAAACTGTATAAATAATCTTCAGAAGTGTGAAGGATGGAATCATTTTAGCGAACTACAACAACGTTTACGAAGTTATGCTCGGAATATTCTCTCTCTATTCTCTCTATTCTCTTTTTTTCTTCCTATATTATTTAAAAAAAAAAGAAGAATAATAGCTGAACTAAGGTACATGCTTAATAATAAATGACAAAATTGTATATTAATCTTTTCTTTCATACACATTTCACACACTTTCATACTTTGCGCTCGTTTACTATGTTGTGTCAAAAATGTTACGTTTTAAGTACGACTGTATTTATATGTACCCCCGAAGAAGAGATACATAATTTTTTTTTTGTGTGTAAAACCCAGAAAGTAGCCTAAGCGATATCAGGTCAAATATCAGGTCAAGGTTCGATTTATCATATCCATCCATCCATCCCTCCGTCTATTGCTTTGAATTAACCAAAAAGTAAAACTTCAATCTTCTAAGAGCTGTGACAACCTAAAAAGAAATGCTTTTTTGACAATTTTTTTGGGATGGAAGGAAAGATGACATAATAATAATATCTGACAAGACTGTTAGGCTCAGATTTAAGTATTTAAAAATATTCTTTTGGAAAAATATTAAAAATTGGCAACACCGAAGCCTTTCTAACGAGCCATCTTCAGCCCAAGGGTAGGTAGCATAATTGGTGGAAAATTCAGATAAAAACAAAAATCTTTTAACTTAACTTTTTATATCTAGAAAACGGTGTAATATTTTTTAGAAATATTAATGTTTATGTGATTGGCGTGTGTTTGAATGAAAATGTTCAATTTTGCACAATTTTCTCAAGCGCTTACGAAAAACCTCGAAATTTCAAGGGAAAAATTTGTTTTTGATAATGAATTTTTTCCTACGTATTCTAGAAGGTTCAGAACATCTATTAAGAAAATAAAAAAAAAATTGGTTTTCTGAAAAATTTACGTTGGCCCTGCTTACCCTATAGCTGATCTAGTACCCGGTATAAAATTTTTTAAAGCTACCTAAATACATAGTATAAAGATAGTTCCAATCGGCCTGCTAATCCGTCTACATTTCAAAAACATTTCCACGGCGCCCTTTTTCTTTTTTTTTTTGTTGAATTCTCCAGTAGTTTGCAGCCTGAAACTGCTTAATGATTGCATCTATACAAATTAATCCTAAATTAACTGCAACCACCTAGAATTTGTGTTCAAAAGAAAAAGTAGTCCTCGCAAAGTTTTCTCGCTAGCAGTACCTCTGTTTAAAGGAAAAGTTTATGTGTTCTTCAATGTATGTAACATTGATTCATCATTGATTGCCACGCTGTAAAAATTAGGGTCCCAGTTTCATGTTTCGCTATGAAGAAAAACTTTTAATTTCTTATAAAGTGTTACAAAGATCGCAATTACTATCTGTCACATTTGTTATATTAGACAATATTCAAACAAAGTCTAGATATATATCGTAAAAGTCGACCTAAACCGAATAAAATTTTTTTTCGTTTTTTCTTTATATCTTCTAAATGTTAATGAAAAATATTAACAATTTTATAGTTGTTTTTTGATACATTAAGAGATTAACTTACATATTAATAGCATATTAAGCTTATTTTGCTTTATCTCCATGCGTGGGTTAGAAAAAACAAAAAAGACAATGCATACTAAATGAATAGCTTAACAGATATTTTGTTTTTGGAATTATATGAAATACGATGCTTCTTGGTTATGTTATTAATTGTCATTAATTTTGCTTTCATTGTCTATTAGTTTTTTTTGAAATATTTGTAACGTGTAAAAGTTTTTATCAAAGACGTAAAAGTCAAAATTAACGTGTATAAGAAAATCTCGTGTGCTTATCTCTTTTCGTGTTGGAATCTGAATCAAAATTTTGTTTAAAACAACAAGTTTCCTGTTTTCAAATTTTTCTTATCCTTTGCTCTCCCTCTTTGCTAAATATACTAAAAAAAGGGTGAAATAAATTTATGGCTGCACTTAATAAAACCAAGAAATTGATTGAAATTGATTTTCTTCTTTTGCCTAATGGGTTGTTCGAAAAAGCATTTGATATTTTTCCAAAAAAAGACTTAATTACATTTCTTCATAACGACCTTCAAACTAAAGACGCATTGACCTTACATATTTTGACAGATGATGAAGCAAGACTTGCTTGTGGAAAAGTTTGTTTAATTCGGCGCAACAGTTTTTGTTTGATATACTCTGAAATATGAAAAGTCAAAAGCACCATTTTCGGCAGATTTCATGTTTTTTATTATCTAAGGGACAAGAAAAACATCATTGGATATGTATGGAGAAGATATACTGATAGAACAGCAGTACCACAATTGATTTGCAAAGTTTATCCCCTAAATCTGGTATTAAGTTTTGAAAAGTTTTCATTAAAATTGAAAGTTCATTGAAACTATAGCATATAGTGCAATATGTTTTACTCAAAGTATTGTTTAGATGTAACCGCTAATTTTTCAATCTTTTTGGCAGATTGAAAAGAAAAGCGTTATCAGATATTTGATTGTTTACTGCAAAAGTTTTTAATTTTTAAATTAATAATTAAAGTAAATTTACATTTATGATTTTACGTAACTTCTTCTTAGAAATGTCTTCAAGCATTTTCAGCATAATTTTTAGCAATTTTTGTCGGCAAAATATCTGTGCGCAATATTCGCTGTTGATTATGGAGATAGTTTTTCGAAAATCATAATACATTGCATACGTGCACGATTTTGTCAAATATATTTAATTATTTTGGAAAACTAAGATCACTATTCTTCAATAATTACTATCAGGTAAAATAATTGCGAAAGTTATCTTCGCCTTGATAGTATTACTTTAGAACTGCAAAATTCATGTCAACGAGTTTATTGAAAACATTTTTACACTAACCAGAAAGGACACTTGTACCAAGTTCGACATCAATATAGACTAAATGTTACAGCTTATTGTATGTTGACTCAAATTTTGATCTTTAATCGTTAACTGGAGATATGTATGTCAAGCTTTAATCTTCTGTCTAAATTTCGTGGTTGTCATCGCTTCAGCAACGCGAACGACGGATATTAGATAGATAGAATTAAATAAACCGAAACTCCTACGCTTATCAAGAATATAATAGAAACCATTATGGGATTTCTCTCTCTTATATATTCTAGGACTTTGTAATTAATTTTCGTTCACTTCTGATAATCGTTTGCCTTTAAACCTTTTTCGCCGTTCTATGCGTTGTTTATTTTTGATCTCTTATTTTTATTCTCTTACACAGATCATTACTAAAGAAGCATGTTGGCTGTAAACGTCATTTGTTGGATATTTGATGCTGTAAAGTTTTGAGATAATAATTCTCGCAAATATTCGAGTACACGAAAGTTCTTAGATTTTAAAAATCGCCCCAAAGCATATTACGAATGTTTTAATAAATAAAGTACATACTAAATATAGAATTTAGATGTTACAAACGGAGAGACAATATTATAATACTCCCATTATACTATGTTGAATATAAAAGTGGACAACGGTAGCGAGCGGCAGGTTAAAGAATCGAGCATTAACAAACAAAGCATTGTTCAATGTCCAACCATGAAAACAACATCAGCTTATACAACGTTAAAGATTCATGTAGAATACGTGTAAATGAACCAAATTGGTCACGACTTTGATATTTAAACAGTTGGGTTCTATAAGCTGCTTATGATTTTCGCAGATGATTGTTGTTAAAACCTGTTAATACTAATAGCTTAACCAATAGTGCATGACAGAGCGCAACAGAGTAAAGCGGAAACGCACGTTAAGTCAAAATACTGCAAATTGCATTTATACAATCAAGTCTTCTCGTGTCTTTAAGTAAGAAATTTATCAGTTTCTTTTAATTTTTATACAAAGTTTTTATTTAATCATTGTTCATTAAATGTTCTACATAAATGTATACATATATCAATACATACATATACATATACCAATAGACAAGAATTTGTAAATAATTTCTAACTATAAATATAGAAAATTAACTCATTCGTTCATTTACTTATTAATGCATTAACTGATCTTTTATTATAAGCCATTGCATATTTTGATATCATTTCAAACTTAGCTTCACATATATAGAATTTTATATTAAGGATTTTTTTTATTAAGTTTTTTTATTTTGATTTTCTATTGAGCATTGAAAAGCAATATAAGCTTCATAGGTATCAAATATCCTTTAATATTTTTGGTTTAAACATCCTTTCTATTAAACGAAACCTGGAATAAAATTTAATTTGAATTTATTTGAATCTCACTTTTCAAACAAATTTTACTCAACTCGCTCGCTTGCTTTAAGAAAATTTGCTTGTCGCCGTCATTTTCCTTCTCTAATGAAAAGTAATTTTTTCTATACACAAACTTACTTCAACTTCTTATTGCAAATGATTCTGTTTTTTTCTAAATAAAATTGAAAAAAAAATTTGATTTTTATTTAGAATATCAAGGACTAAGGAATTCCTTTCATCTGTAATTTGTTCTAAGCCTAGTCTTTATAAAGCACATTCTTAGGACAATTGCAAAATAATCTCTCATTTAAGAAACAGTAAAAACAAAATAAAATTTTATTAATACAAATTTTAGGCCTTCCTTATGGTGATTTAGAAGAAGATGTTACAGAATTATTATTTGAAACAACTTTTGGTGTATTCGGATTGTTTGTTTTAGATAAAAACCTTCGTCCGATCAGCTGCAAGACTATGCTAACATTGCCCTTCATATCTGAATATTCAGTGATGTTGAAAGAAGTATGAATGTTTTCCCTATTATTTGGATCATTTTTTTGTTCCTCCATTTTATTAATTAACAGGAGACCAAAAATTTCTTAGACTTGTACGCACAAACGTTTGAAAAACGATTGAAAATATTTCAAAACTACTTGAAAACTTGTCAAAAGCTCTTAAGACTGATAGAAACTGTATCTGAATTAACAAAGTTTTTTTTTGGGTATCAGGGCAATAACTTTATTTTCAAGAATGTGATTACTACTCGTATAAAAATAAATTGTGATAAAGAAGTAGTTCAACAACTCGTGATTCACAAGATGTACTTTTGTGTTTTCCTGAATGATTTATTCGTATTTGTATATTTTCGAAATGTTCTTTCTTGCTTTAGTTTATATTTTAATGAATTAAAAATTATTTATTTGGTTTTTTTATATTATTGTTTGATTGTTCCTTTTCTTTTTCTTCTCTTGCATTTATTCGTATGTATATAGTTTTTCACATAACCCTGTTATTACAAATACAATGTTGAGCATGAAGCGAGCAGAAAACGCGTTTCGATGCGAAAGCATTCGGCCGATGTAAAGTAAAAAAATTATACTAACTTTCGTCACGTGCTAAGTAGAAAGAATTTAATAGCATGTTGTGTGAACTTTAGTCTACAAGCAAAGAAGAAAAAGCAAAATAAAAACCGATCAAACACAAAACAAATAATCCAAAATAGATACATATTCATCAATACAAACGAAATATTAACGATTTTACGTCAGATAAATGAGAAATGAGGTGAAAAAAGAAGAGAAGAGAAGAAGAACCGTATCAAACAAATTCTAATAAATCCAAATAAATAGAGAGATTTAAAATTTGTAATTCTTCTTTCTTAAAGATTAGTCACTTTTTTTTCATTTTCATATCGTTTTTGAGTTTTTCTTCTTCGACTTAATGATAACTCATTCTCTTAATGTTTCCATTACAGACTTCTGGTATTCTTCTATTTTCTCTAAATGATCTTTATGATGATTACATTTCGAAGGGCCGATGTGGTTGTGTCCCACATTTTCTTTCTTCCTGTTCGATGTATTAAAAAGAAAAACCTATCCTATTAGTTTCTAGTGTAACTCACTAATTTTTCGTTAATGTTTTTGTTAACTTTTTTTTTATTTTATGTCACCTAGAGATAAAATTATCAAGAATAGTTATTTGTTTGTTTTAGGTTTTCCTACATTCTACAATTCCAATCGTTAACGAGATGAAGTAGTATTGTAGTATCCGTTAAATGTGTCAAAAATATGTGTGACAACGTTTTATTATTATGTATTTTTTTCGTTGCAGTATGTTACTCGATAGATTTTTTGATTTTAAGAGAAAATATGAGATTTTACATTTGATGTCGCAAAAAATTCATACGTTAACGAACGCTGTCAACCCGCTACCGGTTACAAGTTGTACGATGTCGAAAGACATCAAATCAATATTGAGAATTATGACTCACACTTTATTCAATATTGAAAGCGGTAAATCGAGCCTGATCTTAAACCTGTGGATAAATAAAAGTTGCAGATCCTACAGAATGATTGAAATACTGGAATTCAATTGTTCTTTGCATGCGAATCCTAAGAAACATTTTAAATACCAAGTCCCCTAAGAGTCTCAGTCTAGAAGATAGTTGATTGGAAGAAACCCAAAATTCATTGGTCAGCGTGAAATATATTTATATATATGAGCTTGTCTTTCGTAACTACCATCGAAGAAAGAAGTGCGGTAAAGTCCTTCTTCAGTTTATAACACTTAAAAATGTGATTCATATAGATTTTATTAAATATATTTATTCTTAATGAACGTAAAATTCCGAGGTGAGTTTATCATATGCTTTCATCTGTGCATTTTTGTATCCGCCCGTCTGTTTGAGGTCTGCTTTTTAAGGACTCATTACCTACAGAAACGCGATTTTTTCTGTAGTATACATATAGTCCTAACTAATAACAATCCAACAAGTATTATGCGCATATCATGCATAAGATTGTAGCGTTCAATCTGTCCAGAGGTTGTTGTAGCAGGCCGCTAGTCCAAAACTTGTTTTTTAAAATACAATTGCATTAAATAAAAAAATTCTCAATAAATATAAATTATACCGATACACAAATTGATGGGCCATATAAAATGTCAGTCCAAGAATGTTCCTAACTATCTAACCGACACGTCCACACAAGAAATACTACTGTAGATAAAAAGTAAAGAGACTGTAGTTTTACAAAATAATATCGGGATCGATAGTTATAGACGAAATATAAAAAAAATTGTCGACAAAAAAAGCGGCCCAGAATGATCTTTTTAGCACAAACACGTATATGCAAAACTTCGGTAGTTTTAGGGTTAAAAGTCAATCATTCGGTGTCGCAATTCGGTGTCGAATTTATGCAGCTCATATAGGACTGTTTTGATTCAACGAATCAAATTCAAAACTAGCAACTGTGTGATTATAAATATAAACGCAAAAGTTAAGACAAAAAAAAAAAAAGAAAAAAAAGGTTCACGATTTCTATACATATATTCACTATATTGAGGTGAGAGACACGTTTAAAGGCGTATACTTAATTTTCTTAATTTTTTCATTTTATTATTCATTAAAACAACGAGCATAAGTTGTCGATGTTATAGTCGATCTAGCTATTTTTGGCAGTAAAATTAATTTGCTTACAAATTATAGCAGAAAACTGCAGAAAAAAAAGAAACACGGGTTTAGCTGTAATAGAAAAAATCATGGAAAATTAAATTTTTTTTTTTATGTTTTGCTTGCGAGTAATTCTTTTTGCCGTCGTTGTCAGTTGTTTTATCTAAGAAAGTGCAGCGGCACTTTAACGTGTAGCACAATTACATTTATAGCAAATAAGATAACATCACTTGTAAAAATTATCTATGCATATGTATGTATGTATGTATGTATGTATGGTTGCATTTACTACAAAAACAAGTGTGTTCAGCTTACCGCCAATATGGACTTAATACTAGGTTAATGTCTGTGTAGAGATTTTTTATTTCTGTTTTGTTGTTTTGTAGTTTTGTGGTTTTCTTTTTTCCTTTTGGTGTCAATTTTGTCTCATTCTTTTTTCTTATTTTGCTTCAAAGTCTTAAATGTGTAACATGCGACATGTCATGTTTAAGTAAATGACAACAATTGCAATAACAACATAAAAAAAAAAACAAATATAAAACAAAATCCAACAACTACAAAAGTAATATTTACAACTAAAGAGGTAATAGCAAAAGAGTTAACATATGTTACAATTTCAATGAGGACATAGATGCAGTAAACGAAAAAAGTGGGAACGAGAGAAAGAAAGAGAGAGAGAGAGAGAGAGAGAGAGAGAGAGAGAGGTAAGAAAAGGATAGATAAATAGTAAGATTAAAAATGAAACAAATAAATGTTTTGATAATCATCTCAGTTGATATACGTCTGGCTCATAAATTTTTACACGCTGCAACGAGTGTCCACTTTTTTCATTAGAAGTGCACTCAGTCTTTATATAAATTCGTTTAACGGTGACTACGTAATTAAGAAATTATTTAGTGTTAGGCTACACAAATTTTTATTTTTATTGCTTCTTTCCTTCTTTGATTGAGGTCTATGTAATGCCTTGAATATGTACAATTTTGCCTAATTATGAGTTAACGTCTGGGCACTTTTTTTCTTTCGTCTTGTCATCGAAACTGTGGATAATGCAAATATAGATAACAAGGCAACCGAAGAGATCGCTTTAATTATTATTATCAAAACGTAGCAAGATATATAAGATAACCTTCGCAGAAATATTTGTTCATGTGTATTTAGCTGATAATCAATCAAATGTATTTTTCTTTATCAGTCGGCAGTAGAGATTCGAAGTTTTAAATTAAACTTGGAACTAACGAAAAGAAATAACAGCCAACAATTAAGCGATCAGTAAGCGAGCTCTTGGGAACTTGAAATTATCAAACGTGCGATCCGGATGTCAATGGCGGTCTTTGTGTACCAGGCAAGTAAATCTGAAAGTGGACTTTTGTTATTATATATGAAAATTTTATAAAAAATAATTTATTTGAAATATTCTCCGTTGCCAGGTATATATTTTAACGACCTGTTTGACAGTTTGTGGCTGCCACGCCAAAAAAACTTGCTCTTTTAAGGCAAACCAGTCCTCGATAAATTTTCGTATTTTTTCGTAAGAGTTGAAGCGCTGTTCAGCAAGTGTATGGTAGTCCGAAGGAGTCGTCGAGTGGGCAAGCATGTGCCAGCACTTCACAGTCCAACGATTCGCGTATCGGTTTTGCTGCGTGGATAGATGTATAAATTGATATCATATAAATAACTGAGCCTTTTTTGTCTGCTTTTTAAACAGCAAACGATTCAAATCGATTAATTGTTTTTCGTACCCTTGGATATGAACTGTTTCATCAAATTTTAACAGCTCATGAATAAACCATATCCTTATGATGCAACCAAACACAGAGCACCGTCTTTCTTCCAAAGCGTTTCCATCTTGAGGTTGATATGAATAGTGCGCTTGGGTCTAACTATAATTTTTTGCACTTAGGGAACTCAAAACAAATTCCATTTTTATCCCGAGTAACAATAAGATGTAAAACGAATTTATTTGTGTTGTATGTAAAATACGATTTCATATTTACAATCTTGCTAGAAGAACGCGACACTGGCATTCACTGTAATGAAGAAGCTCTGAAAGGTTGTATAACTAGTTAGTTAGTTAGTTATTTTGCTCAGGTTACATAAAGACGTCTTGAAAAGAATATCTTATTAAAAATGCTAACATTGTTTTTATGGTATTTGGTATTCTGACTCAAACCTGATAACAATCAGAGCAATATTGCTCTAAAACATATAGTTACGCAGTTGGTTCCGGATTATTGACTCTCGACGACATAATGGCAATATGAGTGCAGTCAATTACTCGGATAATAATAAAGTACGAAAATTTAATATGTTAACCAATTAATATATTATTTGATTTGATATAGACGGTCAGAAAATGTACCGAAATAGCACCCCAGAGCAATTAGACCGTATCGATCCGATTGTATCTTTTATATGAAATTTTTCTAAATATTCGTAGAAATATAAAAAAACATATATATTTTTTATTTAAAAAAAGTCAACCAGTCGATCGTTTGGTGTCATTTTTACAATGATTTTTACATTGGCCTTGAGATTAATTTGTACTCTTTTTTTTTAATGTTTATGCTTTTCGTTTTCGTACATTTTGAACTCCTAAATGATCTGCTGAATATTTGTTTCTTCTTATTACTTATTACAAATTGTAAACTACAATATTTGGCTTGTTATCGACGTATCTATGAACGACTTATGTTAATTTTAGGTTTTCATTTGTGGCTAACAATTAGATTAAATTAAGTTAGGGTTTTAACTTTTTATCGCAATTTTTGCAATCAGGTTCCAAATTTTGTTCCAAAGATAAATAAAAGAATGTATATAATTTATGGAATCTTTGAACAGACGATGCTCTGCTCCGCTATTCATTCAGATCAGAAATACGTTATGGTTCCTCCGATACTTATTTCAATACCTTGTAAACATTTTGAAAACTTTATAGACACTTGCAATAGACAAAAAGAATTTTTTTTAAGGCTTAATAGTAATGAAATTCATATCCGCTTTAGCAAATGCATTTCCGTATAAACAAATGTTTATTGCATCGTAGATATAATGATTTCTATAGGCGGATAGGAGTGTGTGAACAATATTTACGAAAATTCATTTACTCATTAACAAAAACATATGTAATTAGACATGTTGGCAGAGTCATCTTAGCAACCCACACTTCAGCTGTAGCAGTCATTTCAAATAAAATGATGTTAGCCAGGCACTTACTCGCAGACAATTAACGAATTATCTAATTAAAAAAAGAAAGCAAAAATACGAAAAAATACAAAAAAAGGAAATATAAGAAACAAAGAAAACCTCGTTAGGTTGTGGATATCTGCTACTTTATATAAAATACGACAATGTCTGTCCTTAAGACCTACAAAGCATTTGTAAGAAATTCCAAAACATCAATATTTGCCCTAAAGTAATGCACGAAATTTTCGTTTTCCGAAAGCTCAATATGTTTTAGACTATTTAATACCAATATATCGAAATATATATATATAAATAATATTTATATATATATAAATATATATAAATAATATTTATAAATAATATTATAAATATATATAAATAATATTTATATATATATAAACATATATATACATTTATAAATATAAAGTTTACGATTCAGATTTTTGAATGTTTCAAATAGAACGATATTCTTCGTGGTTGTAGATGTAAAAATCTCATCGACAGACTATTGACATGTCGCTATGAATAACAACGGATAACTGTGTCGTGTAATAAAGTTAAAGTTAAAGTTAATTTCATTTTCATTTAGGTGTTAAACGTCTAACTTAAAAATGTAGGTATGTGTGATATGCTCATTTACAACCTTAGCTTAATTTATCTGATAAAAAACAAATACATACGCAGACAGACACTAGACTGCAAAACTCATTGAGGTTATATACACTGTGACGAAGAGCATAAGTAAATATTTCTCTTCGGTAGACTGTATATAGGTGTGCGTGCGTTTGTCTAGTTTTAATCGTACATAAAATTAAACATGCTGCTCGCCATCAAATTAATTGCTTAACAAAAGCAATTTTAAATTAGCTAAAGTCGATAATGTTTCTTCTAAGCATAGTGAAGGGACGAAGATAGGAAAAGAGAGATAGATATGTATAACAACATAAACCCGTTGAAAAACACACATATGAGCATCTATTTCTTAAACACAGCCTACGCTTGATGCGCTCTTTAGCTTGTGTGGCTTAATGTGTTATGTTTGCTGTTTTCTGTTTTGATTTGTGCTGTTGTTTACTTGGTTGTTAAATGGCAATAAATGTTTGTCTAAAAACTAACTGGCAGACAAACAAACCACCCACATTTTCGCGAGTAGACAAAGACAAGTTATAAATTCAAAAGAAAGATGAAAAGACAAACGGGCTCTTAAATTCACGGTAAGCTCTTGTAGAAATTTTATGTAAAACAAATAATAAAACATTAACAAAATAATAAATTGCTTGAACAAAATGAAAATTTACGTTAATTTTCTAAAATGTTCGCAATTTTCTGCGAATACATTATATTGATTTTTATTTGCCATTGAAACGAGTAAATGCGTTTGCAGATTTTTTAAATTTAACACCAAAAAAAAAAAAAAACGATCCCACTGATAGGTTTAGGAATACTTTAATAATTGCTGATTATTATTTATTTATTTATTTTTTTTTTGTATGTTCACTCGGATATTATTCGGGTCAGATTCTCTCTGCAATAATTATGATCGTTACTTCTTGAGCAACAAAAGATTGAGGCTTTCGTAGGCAGGTTGCGTGCTTATTTATGAATTTTCCTCCTACCGGAAAATAGAATAATCTGGCTGAGTTAAGTCTTGATTTTGAGGTGGATATATAATTATAAGATATAGTTGATAACGGATCGGTATTTAAAATATTGCATCGCTTGGTATTGTGAACATAGTGTACAATAATGTATTTACTCTCAAGACTTCTTACCTTACCCAACTAAGTAAGTTTTCACTCGAAACTGGTTATATTACTTATTTATAAGTGATATTATAAGCGAAGACATTGAAATAATTTTACTTTGTTACATTTTTTTCTAAGATATTCGAAACTACAACAGCTAGAGTGACGTTTTCGTAGAGGGGGGAATTGGCCTTGAAAACTACAAAAGATACTATCAGTGATATTTGCACGGAGAGTGAATTTGCAACCTTAAACTTACATTTATTTTAACATTTTCGAGCATACAATTTTTGAAAAAATGTAATGTAATCAGAACAAAAAGAATATCGTGTGAAGTGATATTATACTGATGGCCAAGAACATCTGAAATTTTCACTCAAGGATGCGACGCCAACGTTAACGTAACGATATTTCCACTCGTACTCTTATTGGAAATACTCCTTCAGTTTTCTTTGCTTATCGCCTCCCGAATCCAACTCAATAAAACGTAACTTCTATTCAGTTTCCAGTTAGATGTAAAAGTAAAAGATTTGAAAGGCGTTATATTTTAATTGCTCAAATTAGTTTTGGCTTATTACATGAAAACTTGAGCGTATCAATACGTCATTAACAAGATCGTGTATTGATGTCTTGTAATTTTTAATTGTTTTTCGCTAATTAGCTAAATCTCATACTTAATTTTAATTATGTAAATAATATATTTTTTTATGTTAAAAACCTTACCCGACATACATGTGTATTAAAGTTCTGACATATACACCTTGAAAATTCTATCCTCTGCAGAAAAGTTTTTGATATTATTTTTGTTTTTTTTTTTTTTTTTTGGTTTTTTCTGCAATAAATACGCTACGTGGGTTGAAGTTGTTCGATAAATGTGATTTAATAATAATGATAACACTTTGAAACGAGCTCGTTACTTGACTATACTTACACATACAAAGTATTCTTCAGAAACTCACAACACCGCCAACACTATAATATGCAATAAAATGAAATCATCTCTTGAATATTTTGTCTCTCTCACATTGATTACTGATTAACATCAATATTTGTCACATTAAGATGAATGAACTGAACTAAACTAAACTGAACTGAATTGAGAGACTGCCGCCTGTCGGCTTGTCACCTTTCACAGTTAAGGCATTGGCTCCCGTTGCGTTCTGCTGTGTTATATTGTGTTGTGTACATAAATTCGTTTTAATAAATGATTTAATTGTATCATTATGGTACGAAGAGGCCATCAATTTTCAAGTAAATGCTCTACGCGACTACTCGTTGTTGTAGTTGCTGATATCCATTGTTGAACGCCAACGATTTTTTTATTTATGTATTTTTTTATTTCTTTAACTAGTTTATTTATTTATTTATATATCTTTTGAGTAGAGTTGCAATCTGCGTTTTAGTCTTTGTCACCCATTACTATAGTGGCTATCATTCATTATAAGCGAAAGCTGAACGAAATCACTCATGCCTGACCGTATGGATTTAAGTGTCGGTCGTCTTGGCTTAAAAGTAACGTTTTCAAAATTTACATTTCAGTGTAAAAGCATAATTGTTTGTGTCCTCCAGTTATTATTATTATACGTGCAATATTGTTATCTTGCATTCGTTGTTGTATTCCAACTTTTATTGAAATTTTTCGTTTTCTTATTACCTTTTAAAGAGAAACACGTACAAAAAATCATATTCATCTTGACATCGACCTTTGATAGATATATCGAAAAATCTGCCGGATTATTCTTGATTGTAGCATTTCTACATTAAAATTTTATTTGACCCGTATTAGTATTAATAACTTTGTACAGTACTAGTATAGTATTAGTATTAATGATTGTACATAGTTATTTGCAAATTTTATGTAAGGTTTTTTTCACAATGAGCTTCAAAATTTCAACGACAAAATAAATACATTCTTTCTGACAGGTGTAACAAGCCATGAATATACATACGTGTGTAGAATTTGATTCGGAAAAACCGAAGATCAAACAATCATTAAATTCGAAAACGAAGTATACAAGTTGATTAATATTTTCTCTTCGTTTCACGATTCATAAGCATATCAAATTTTCAATCGGCATTAAGTCTTAAGTCGATTAATCCATGGTTGTTCTTCACTTATCAGTTCACTCTCTTTGCCAACGAGAAACTTTCCCTGAAGTAGCAAAAGGACGTGAAATTCTCTGCTGACGTTGCAAATCTATGGAGGGCAAATCCAAACACAAGTGTAGCTTTATGCAGCTTCTACTATTTTCTTCAGTTTTACAAAGACACCTGAAAGAAACCTTCGCTTTTTTTCATTCTGATAGACGAGAACATCCCTCCGTAGAATTTCATACGGTTGTGGTTACACCGAAGTTTCGGAGGCACCCAATTTTACACGTATTAAATAGATCACGCTTTGCTAAGAGGTAAGGAAAGCGTCCATACCTTGACCCCATTCTGGAAGCTCAGGAATATTAGAGCTCATTCAATAATGTGGATTGTCCTTCTTGCTTGTAATAGAGGATAACGCTTCCTATTTAACTCATGTATCATTGGGTGGAATGGGATAAATTATTTTTCTTGTAAACAATCAGCTGTAAAATTAGATCTAATCGGTTTACTATTACTCTATAATTAACAACAAACCGGATATTGCAGATACACGCTTGAATTGATAAATATTCAAGACTCCCCGCAAACTGAACTTAACTTATTTATTTTCTATGTTATATTCTTCGTTCGCTATATATGAACAACTTGAAGTATTCGCAAATGTGTTCATCGTATAAAACATTTTTAGTTTTCGAACTTTCATTTGTATATCTCAGAGTTGATAATGTTCATTCTTTCTCTCTCATTAAATGATGAAAATATTTGTTTTGTATTTTATATAAGAAGAAAGTATATTTAATTGAGCTCAGTTCAGTGTTAAGATTCTTTACGTTGCGTATAAAAAAAAAAGGCTTAGGAATTTAGTAAGGAAAAAAATGAACTCCTAAGTCCATTGCCCTTTACCCCATCATGAAAATAAAGTTACAGGATTGCTTTCAACTGATCCTTTAATCGTAGGTACAAGAATGCGTATGGATGAACATTTATTTTTAGGTATAATGGAGAGAGTTACGTGCAACCGTTTTAAAATCCCACTTTTAACATGAAACAATTTCCTTTAATTTATAATAAATAGCTTTTGCCTTCATTCAACTTAAGCAGCCATCTTAACAGTACACGTCATACGTATGACTTGACTGCTTCTTATTGCTATTTATTATTGTTTGTGTTGGTGTTTTTCATCTAAACGAAGTAGCTGTCTAGACTGCTGCCCACAAACGGTGACCCCAATAAGGTGAAGAGCGCGTTTCGTTAAAGTGAAATCAAAAGCTTCTCGCTTTTTTTTTTGTCGTTATGATTATCGTTATTAGTTTCTATCGACTTGCAAGTACCTCAGTTTTCGGTTGCTTATGCTACTTAAAGTGACTCTTTGTTCATATGTGCTTTTTACATGTGTACACGTAAACATTCACTATTTAGTTACAACAACGAAAAAAACACTCACTAATGCACGTACTATAAGGCGTAAGGCTAATACCGTTGCAAATTCAGTAGAAATACTCTTCGTGCTGGTGTTGCTGGTAAAGCCAATAATGTCGGTGGTGTGGTGTAATCGTAGGCTTAAAAATACTAATTAGATGTCATTGTACTTTTCATACGATTTATTTTAAAAAAAAGCGCAAAGCCTCTTACACAGATAAGACTTGAGTCGTTTTTTTTATACGCTACCGTTATCTAAGAAAACAAAACATGTACTTTGGTGTGCTTTAATAAACTTTAGAACTTTTAATTTTTTATATTTCTCTCGAGCTTATAAGAAAGTTTTTTAGCTTTTTTAGCTTTCTGTCATTCTTAGCAGAATACGAGAAAGCTTATTTACATACACATTTACTTACACAGCATACTTATGTGTATTTCTATCGAAAGATGTCGTTACGTCAGAGCATTTTAATAGCATTTCTTTTTGTTTTTTATAACAATTTAATGCACACTTAAGGTTAGATCAAAAGAACGCACTCTTTCATTCACATTTGATGTCGAAATCAACTTATTGAAGAAATTCTATGTAATGTTGTAGAGGATGCTGTTTGAAAGATGCTGCAAAATTGGTATGAAAAAGATTAAAATTGCTTAATTTATTCTGCGTGCTAATTTGGAAAAAACATGTTTCGAGAAAATTGAGTTCAAAGTTTTAGCATATACTATAGACACATTATTCTCCTATGATAAATTTTTTATTTTATTTTTCTATTAGTCTGCAATCCCATGACTATAAAAAAGTCTTTCCATGTTTAAATATTCCACCTCATTCCCTTTCCTCGACAATTTTATGCCCGAAAGCGCGTCTTTTGCTGCATCTATCAAAAGCAAAATCGAACATATTACCGAAGTGACAATGACAAAATCAAGAGAATATATAATTCTGCAACTGAATTAATAGTCAACTTCAAAATCTTTATTCAAAGCTCATAGTACTTTAGAAGAAGCACTCGCTTTCGCTCGAACCGCCCGATTATCTACCTTCCAGTCATCTCGTTGCAGCTAAGTTGATATATTTTTCTTTGGAAATGCTTTGAAATGATTATGAACCCACTCTGAAGACATCTGTTAATTCGTTAGATAAATTAGAAGTCAATAGAAAAGAGGATATTCTGAAGCTTTGCGGTAGGGTTTTTTTAAGTACTTTAGAAAATTACCGAAATTTTAAGCGAAAAGTTCACGAATGTTATCGTTCAAGCAAGGTTTTTTTAAAGAGAAAATAAATTTCTTTTGCTTTCTTTTTCCCTTTAAGTTAAATGCATATTTCTCGTATACCATCAAAACAATGTATACCATCAAAGGAATGTTATTATAGGTAGCGGTTAATTCCTATATATAGGAATGTGTGTGTGCGTGTGAGTGCTCTTGGTCGGCAAAAGCTAACGCGATTTATATGTGTACAAAAGATCGTGAGAAATTAGATAGGAATTTGGCTTTGACGAGTTTATAACTGTGACTCCTAATATTGAAATGTTTCTCTTCGTTTGTTTTTTATTTCAGTTAATTATCTTTTTGTTTATGTTAGTAAAAAGTGTTACATTTAAAAAATTATGCAAATTATTAGGTGCGTTCTAATCGAAATCTGTATAGATTTTATTATACAAATATAAGATTTTTATAGATTTTAAGTCAATCTGGAAAGTTATCCGTACTTTATTGTGATTCTGAGTTTTTTTATTTTTCGAATAAAAAACAACAGACTAATGTGATAACAAAAAGTTACTACTAATGTTTATTCATAATTTTTAAAAAATTTTTTAAAATCCATCTTTATATACATATTTAACAGGTGGGCTGAAAAGTTCGTAGGCTGACACATTTGACAACAAATGCTATTGAAGCCAAGGCTTGGCGTGATAAATATTATTCGGACTTTGCACCAGGAAAATCAATCACAGAGAAGTGGTTTGTTAAATTCAAACGAGGCGAAATGAGCACAGAGGACAATGCACGCAGTGGACGCCTCAAAGAGGTTGTTACCGACGAAAACATCAAAAAAGTCAACAAAACAATTTCAGATAGCCGTAAAGTGAAGTTGATTGAGGTAGCTAAGACCTTACAGATATCAATGGATCGTGCTGGACATATCGTGAACGAATATTTGGATATGTGAAAGCTCTGTTCAAAGTGGGTGCCGCGCGAGCTCACAATTGACCAAAAACAACAACGAATTGATGACTCTAAGCAGTGTTTGGAGCTGTTCAACCGTAATAAACTCAAATGTTTGTGTCAATATGTGACAATTGATGAAATATGGCTCTATCATTTCACACCGGAGTCTAATCGACAGTCAGCCGAGTGGACTGCACGTGATGAACCGCCTATTTTGAGGCTAAAGACAAAGCGTACTATAAAAATGATATCGAAAAATTGTATGAGCACTATAATCGTTGTATCGCCCTCGAAGGCAACTATATTGAATAATAAAATCAAATTCTATCAAAAAAAAGAATGTTTGTATGTTAGAACATAGCGATGCCTGTTCTTCTTTTTTTTTTTTATCATTTTACGGCCTAAATTTATCAAATAAATAAGTAAAGAAATTAAAGAATCACGTTATTTTTTAAGGAAGATTAACATTCAATATTCTTTTAAAAGTGACATTTGTTGTACATTTCATGCCTTCTATAATCATAAGTAAATCGGTGTAATTAACACAGATTTTTCAAAGGCGTTTCATAGAGCCCTTTGCAAAATGTTTGGATGTATAAATTACAATTACTAGGATTTCCAAAAAATATTGCTTCTTCTTTCTATAGCTTAACTTTAGTTCTGTAGTTTTTTGACTTCAATGTTTCAAAAGTCTCGTCTCGTCTAGTGTTTTCTTAGGCAGTCATCTAGACCCATTCTTGTTTGCTTTGCTTGTCAATTATCTTTCTATGTGTTAAAGTATGTTCTAAATGTTAAAAGCTACTTATCATTTTACTCAATGAATAAAACTTGTTTACTTTAGTCTGAGCTAGAAGATTTGCATTCTTGGTGCTTGATTAATAATATATCTTTGAATCAAAAAAAAAAAAAAAAAAAAAGAATTGTCATGGCCCACATCCATTTGAAATTAGTAAAGGACGATATTTATTCTTCGAGCTTGCTTCAATAAGTTTCCTTGGTCAAGCTTTCCAGATTCGACGCCCCACTACAATTGTCGCAAATAATGGTTATTACTGTGTATGCGATCTTTCCGTTCATTCCTTTAATTATATCAAAAGCGTTGGTTTACGTCAACTGTTGACGAATTATCTTACTCTTTTGTACATAATATACATATCGTTGTTGATGTGGCTGATATTCTAAGCGTGCTTATCTTTTCAGATATATATATATATATATATATATATATATGTGTATATATATATATGTATGTATGTATATATATATGTATAATATAATTGCTTGCATGAATAATAGCCTGTGTGTGAATGTACATTATAATTAAACTACAATTTATTATAAGTAGAGAAATGAACTAAGGAGTAAATGTATGTGTGTATATATACACAATTACCGAAGCCAAGTTCGTTTTTTATAAATTATGCTTTCATATATTGTAAGCTTTTTATTTTTTAACATTGCTGTTACTGGTTTTGTTGTTGTTTTGTTCTTGTTGCAGAGGCAGATTTTGTTCTTTTCCTAATGTTCTAATTAACTTTATTTTAGTTAATTGTTCTATTTGTAATCAAAATATAAACCGATCACTTCTTATATTAGAGTAAAAGTCATATAAATTTTAGAAGAATTCATCGAATTCCACTTAATTTAATTTTACGTAAGCAAATATCACATTTAAAGGCCAGTTTAAAGTTATGTTACATTTGTTGAAATATATTTGTAATTAATAGTGATTATAAATAAATAAAACAAAAAATAAAAAAAAAACTATATATAATTTGACTAAAACGCACCTATGCTTAGCTTTAATTTATAAGTGTTGAATGAAGATTTTTATTTTTTATATTTTCTTTACCCTTCGTCTGTAGTAAACATACTCATTTATAATCGTTTAATCCGCTTTTTATATGTAAGCGGCCAATCAACATAAATTTTTATATAAATTTTTGGGTGAACCCTGAAAAATATTTCAAATGAAAGAATTTAAACATTTACTTGAGCGATAAATGAAACAAGAAAGAAAATACGTACTTCGAATTTTTTATACCTTAGACTACTGGTGGTAAGAAATTATTAAATATCTGCGGTTGTCTACATACAACGTGCCGAACAACATGAGATGGATCGAACTGTTATTATATCAATCGATTAAGAACCATTTTCTGAATTGCACATCAGATAAGTATGCCTGTTCGTCAATTTTACTTACAATGTATGCTCATGTATTTTTGTATTTAATGTAAAAAATCGGAATTTTGATGTCATTTGTACTAAAGACGAATTCTATTCGAAATGAATTGGAAAAGTTTTATGAGCACTAAAGCTTAAATTTAAAAAAATCAAAGAAAAATTTCATTTTTAATAGTTCTCGATAGAGAATTTCAGAATCGAACCATTTTTTGTAACATGCTGAACGCTCTTGTAAAAAAAAAAAATTTTTCCTTTTGTAACGAGGGCTAATCAATGCAAGCTAAGTAATCTACCACATAAATGTACAATAATAAATTTGCACTACATAGATGTCTTGAAATTTAGAAATTCTCATGAAAAGTAAGCTTTTATATGGAAGGATTGTATTAGGTGAAGTAGGATAGGGCACATTTAATCCTTGTCCTTCTACGACTATAATGTTTGAATTTGTTATATTAATTTCTTTGTAATTATGAACAATTCTTTGCCGACTTTCGAAATTGGAACGGAGATCTTATTAAAAAAATTATATTTTAAAATATTAAACTAAAAGTTCTAGAGTATTCAGCTCAAGCTTTAGAAGCGTACTTGTTCTGATTTTCTCATTCAACTTGTCAAGGGTGATAAAAAAAAATTTTGAATCAGTACCTGAAGTGACTTCAATAGTCGAATAGACCTGTAAAAACGGCTGAATTGACTCCACGATTTACTTTAATAACTTTAAAGGTCTTCAATGCGTCGTACCTTTTTCCCTTCAGAAACGTTTGGCGAATTTAATATATATTTTGCTGCGTGGCTTCAAATATTTATTTAAATATAGTACAGTAAAGTATATAGTAGAGTATACAGTATCGCATACAATATAGTATACATTATAGAGTACATTATAGTATAGTACTGTATAGTATACAGTGTAGTATACATTATAGAGTACAGTATAGTATAGTACAGTGTAGTATACAATATAGTATACATTATAGTATACAGTATAGTATACATTATAGTATACATTATAATATATAGTATAGTGTACAGTATATACAGTATAGTGTACAGTATATATAGCAGAGTGTACAGTATATACACTATAGTGTATATAGTATAGTATCCAGTATAGTATACACTATTTTAAATACTCATTAACGAAGACATACATTGTTGCGTTTGCAAAAACCAGAAATATGCAACACGATAAAAAAATGGATAATTATCACGCCCATTTTGCAAATTTTTATATACTTGCTCAGAGTTTTTATTTGTTATTTTTATTATGTTTTTATTACTTTGCTACAAGGAACTGTTGTCTGTTTTTATCTATTGCCAGTGCATGGGTAAGCTAATCATGCGAATTACATAATGTGAAGTGTACAAATTCATCGAAGAAATATATCAGAACTTTAACTTTACTCTTCGAAAATGTTTAATTTCGAGAGTTCCGTATATATATTTATATATATATATATACATATATTTTTATTTGTTGCGAAGGGTGTAACAAAATTCGTTTATCGGTTTGATTGGATTGTGATAAATAATAAAAGGATAGAAAATTTAAAGAGATTTTAATTAAATGCAATAATTATTTATATCATGAAAACCATAAAAAAACCTAAAACAAATAAAAATCAAAAGACAAAACAAATATTCGCAATGAAAAATTGACTGAAGTTTAGAGCAATTAAGCCCACGATTATTGAAATTTATCCGGTGGTCTCAAAAGTTTGCATGTGCGTTTACACTAAAAAGTCAAAATCACAAACCACAAGTAACATCTATGTAAAAAGTGTGTTGCAAATGTTATATAAAAAAACAAAAAAAACAAAAACGAAGCAGATCAGATTAAAAAAATGTTATAAACTGAATTCTTGTTCTATCGTTTACTGTTGCTCTCTCATTCTCTCTCTGTCTTTCTTTTTTTCTCTCTCTCTCTCTTTCTTTCTATCTCTCTCTCACTCCCTTTCTTTCCCTATGTTTGGTATGTCGTAGAATTGCGTAGGTTGGTAATTGCGCGTGTGTGTGTGTGTGCGTGTATGTATGCACGTACGTAGTTGTTTGGAAAAGTATTGTTTTTCTATTCTCTACAGAACAAGCAGACTATATACGAGACGCAACGTATGCACAACTTTTTAATATACATCAGTTACCGTTCAAAATGACACATTAAGGACAAGTTCGTTAACATAAGCGCACACAAAAATATCAAAATCAACAAAAAAAACATGTGTGTGTGTGTAAGCAAATGTGAAAAAAGGCTATAAATCGAAACCTTGAAATATTTTCAAATTTATATTCAAACATACATTGCTAACAAATGAGTCAGCAACATTTGCAGCAAAAATTTGTTACAAACTATTAAAGATTTCTTGGCAATTGTAGTTTTTTACTTTTTGTTAATAGCATATAATAAAATCCTTTATTTATAAAATCTTTCACACATGCTGTCTGTTATATTAAAAAAAAAATCAATGAATGTCTCAAAAGTAATGAGGCAGATTTCCAAACTATCAGCCAACTACTGCAACTCTTTGTACAAGTTTTGGTTGAACAAATAATGAACTCTCTTCTCTGTCATACGTAAGTTGGCATCTGCAGCAAGTTTCACATCTATAATCGATATTAGGGCCTGCAAATGATACAAAGTTAAAGATGGACCATTTGAAAAGTCGTTGTAATTGTAATGTTTGTCTTAATTGGGGCCAAAATATAATTTCTATTTTTCGCATTCATAAATTTTAAATAAAAAGTAACTCATATTTAGTCGACTCTTCGGATACCCAGCATTAGCTTATATATGAAATTCACAGAATTTTTGGTACGAGTTTATGTATAGACTCATTGTCTACTTTATAAAATTTCTGATGAATATTTGGCAGACTTAACATACTCCCTGTGGTGAACATAAAATTTCGTTTAAATGTTAATAAAAATATATTTTTTTGTTCATCCTGGTCTATGAATTACTTTATAAGTATTTTCAATGCATTCAGCCAACATTGATCACAAATTCACGTTATTCACAAAAAAGCAAAACAATTTTACTTCGTCCACGAAATATTTGCTCTATCGTTTTATTCGTTTTATTCTTGTAATTTTTCATTTTTATCTATGATAAACTAATTATTACAAAATCTGTTTTTTTTTCAGCACCGAAGGGTGTAGTTATATTCTTTTTGTCAGTTTGTTTGCATGACACTGAAGGAAGCTTCAAAGACCTTACAAATGTTTTTTGATCAGCATCGAAGTTAGAATCAATTTAAGCATATATTTTTGTCCGTGTGTCCGCGTGTAACATTAAGAAGGTTTAGAGACCCCATAATGTACAAATTGAAATAAACCTAGGCATATCCGTCCATCCGTCTTTCCATGTGTTTGTTGCTTGTCTGCTTGTAAAGTCTGAGGCAACCATTATCGTGGTCGGCAAATTTAGACAACTGGATGAAGTTTGGAAAAAACATTAAAAGTTCATGCATGTATGTATGTTGGCATTTAAAATGGGCCAAATTTGTCAAAGGATACCTCTACGGTTTAATATAAGCTGAAAACACTCCTGATTACTCGCTCTTTTGTTTATTGGTCATCATAGACTATGCAATAAATATTTCTACCGTATTTTATAAAAATCTGTCACGCCTACGCAATATTATATAGAGTATCGAAATTTTAGCTTTTTTCCGACTTTTTCTTTAAGATAAAGGTGGCGGGTATAAAAGATTCGGCATAGCCGTATGTAATTTTTTACTTATTCGTGTCTGTATATCTTTATTGAGGAAAGATTCTTTTATTTTAAACCGCTGCAATATAATTATTTTTGTGTTTGTCATAAATCATGAAAAATTGCAGAGGATAGAACATAAAAATAAAAAAATAAAAAATAAAAAAACAAGAGAAGGAACACAGATAGAAAAGAAAAAGCCACATAACATTATTATCTAGTTGTTGTAATAGAAGAAAAGTCATTAAATGTATATTTAATCACAAACACAAATAAACGGTACATATATGAAAGTACAACAGTCTACATACAATTAAGCAATGCTTGGTTGCTCTAGATATTTTTACGTTATACGGACGTTTGGAGAGCCATTCATTGCGTCAATTTCAATGCATTATACATAGATCTTGTAGACTAATACATACATACGTGCAAAGATTATATAGTAATTTCTGAGCTATGTATATAGATAGACCGTATACATATAGGCTATGGATTTATCATAAAAAACAAAACACATACATACATAAATACATAAATATATATACCTTAACACATACAGTAAAACACTTTTTAACTATTAATCAATTTGCAATTTTTCAAAATTAATTCAACAAGTAAGTATTCATATATACATGCTAGTTATATGGACCTGTTTGTATATGTATGTTTATAGGTACAAATAATATGTGTATATACTATGAATTTTTCAATATCATAGACAAAGTTTACCAAAGTACATATATATATATATATATATATAGATATTTACATTGATATGTTCATACAAAAATACATGAAAGGATTTTTGTTATACTTATGTATCGATTATAATTTGCACACACACACACACACACATGTACACAAATACGCAGGCACATCTGTACATATACGTATACGTATATATATATATATATATATATATATATATATATGTCTTTTTATTTATATATATATATACAGATGTTGCTGCCATATCCTATTTGTTGTAACGAAAGTGTGGCGTTAACGCAAATAAATCAATTGTTGTTTTGTGAGCTGCAGCAATTAGTAAAGTTATTACTCAACGCTATTTTTGTTATCTCAATTTACACACATACATACACACGCTTTAACATATGTACATATTTAGCCTCCGGGAACATTTTCAATTTGCACAACCGTAACAACGACAACAACAACACACAACAACTACAACAATACAATACAATAAAACAAATCCAAATACGGATGTGGTTTTACTAGCTAAGTGCTTTAGTTGGTTTGTTAGCATATGAAAGCACCTTCATATGAGTTCATAATAAATTCCATAAAATTATAGTTCAAAAAGAAAAACTAGAACACAAACTTTTTATTGCAAAGCAAAAAAAAAGAAAAGAAAAATTTCTTTTTCTAATTTTCATTCCACTTGTTTTGATATCAGAATGTAGCTAATATATGTTAATTTTGTGACAAATTTGTTCTTTTTTCCTTTTGTTTCAATTTATATTAAAGTTTAATAATTTAATCAAAATTATACAAAAGATCGCAAATATCAATTAAATTAAGACCTTAAATTTGAGAAAATTTATCACTGATGGGATATTATTTTGACACTTCCATAGATACAAACCAGTATTTTCAAAGCATGCTTTGCTCTAAATGCTACAAAATAAAGTAAACAATAAGATCGTGATTATCTAGGGAATTGTCGAAAGCAACTTTTTAAAGTTTTTTGGCTAAAAAAATTACAAAAAAAAAAAAAAATATGAAAATGGAAATATGATTAAAATTCATTGAGGAGAGTGGAGACGTATAAAGCATATTCTCCTTTAATAAAGTTCTAAGAATTCAAGAGTTTTTTTTTATACAAAGTCGAAAATTGAATCTTTACCGTCACCCCCTTATCGCTTGAGGTATATCCTTCGCTATCGATAAACACTAATTCATATGATACCAAACATAGCTATGTATTTTACAGGCGTACGATTCAAGATTCAATTAATTTTCTTTATTATCAAAGTAGCCATTTTGTGATTAAGCTTGTAAGTAAATAATAAAGTCGTGCTGCAAGTAAGAGAATATTACTCTTTGTTCTTAAATTAAAAAAATTAACGATTATCAAAATATTATACATTTTTATTATTAATAAATTATAAATATATTTTGTCTTTGATCAAACTGTTTATATGCAGCGTTCGCAGTATTTACGAGAAACATTCGATTGTGGCAGTTTCGGTCAATATACGTATTTATCAAGTTTTGATCATTTGATTTGATAGGAATGTGAAGTCGATGGGCCGCTTTATAAATCTCAATTTCTCTTAATCTTTATCTTTTTTCCTAAAATTCAATAGATTTTGGATAAGAAATTGACCAAATTTATTCCTAAATATTGTAGAGTTTTTTTTTATGGAAATAAACGGAAATTATTAAATCATAAATTATAGTAAATTTGTCCTTCTTCCGTATCCAATGTAGTTTATTGGCGTTATACATCTAACATAGCAATATATCGGTTTCCCAGTTTTAGAGTGTTCCTTAATAACACCGGTAACTCAGGTATTAATATAGGTATTATGATTATCCATTCGACTATTCAGTATTTTTGATTAATCGTATTATTTTTTTGAAGCTAAATACTATTATCTTTAGATGATTTATTAAATTTTTGTTATCAAATGATTTTTTTGTATAGCTTGGCATACTAGCTTCTGATTAATTCTTTGTTTATTAGGTAATTGCTTCTGTTGCTATAATATATGGAATAATAAATTTTTTAAATATTTCAAGAAAAGTTAGTTAAATTGAGTATCAGTTAAAATATTATATAACATTTTTCTATTTAAAAATAATGTTTAAGAAAATTGATTTTAATAAAAGTATTCCTATTATGTGCTTTAAATGCGATTTTACCACAACAATATAGTCTACATTTTTCTGTAAGTAATGGATAAAAGAATTAAACGTTAGCAAATGATTGTTTTAATAATTAAAAAAAAAAAAAAATAATGAAAAAAACCACAACGTATAGTTAATGCTTCCTGAGGCTGAGCTCAGATATCTAACTAACGGCAAGCACTCATAAGTGCTTTATATGGTTAGTTAAAGTAAACGTATCTTTAGTTTTTATGGTACTAAGTTGAATTGTCTTTAACTGACTTCGTAATCGACGACTCCGCAACTTACTCTTAAACTCATACACTGTCCGCACTTCTTCGGTGCATGAAAAGTAGCAATTGTTTGTATGTTTGTACACACGCATTACTCGTATTTAGAAATATTCCAATAGATATAATATTATTCTTACTTGTGTATATGTCTTGTATTATTTTGGTATGTACCAGCTATTAGAGCTCTTGTTAACAGCAACAACTTACTATAGTGTATGTTGTGTATGTTTTTTAGTTTAATTTTTTCTTTTTTTGTGCAATTTTAGATGTCAATCTACAATCTGATGCGTGCTTCTATGTCATAATAACTTCATTTGAACGTAGTGCTGCTGATATCAAAGGTAAGTGAAGCTAGATAGCTTATTGAAAAAAATGTATTCTATGTTTTAGTTTGTTTCTCTGTGAATTTTCTTTGTTCATCTACTGTTTTCATGTTCATTGCGAGTGAGTTAAAAATTTGATATCATTCAGATTTTCTTTTTGCTTTTTTTCTTTTTTGTTTTTTTTACCATTTGTAAGTCGTTCGGAACCAGTTTTTTATGGAATCTACTTATAAGCTTTCTAAATACTTTTTACAAATATCAGATCGATATATGTTTTAAGTTGTTGATATTAATCTTTGTTTGTGACAAAACTTAGCGCAAATTTAAGTTAATGCACAAGACGGTTAATTTTTTTTTTTTTATAAGTTTACCAATTAAATAAACAGACAGATAGGCTCCTATGTATTATCGGAGAAGTTGTTACATCAGTGAATTCGACAATTTTCCAAATGAACACATGCTACTCCTTGCTGGCATTTCTCAACAAGTGAATCTACTTTAGATGCAAAGGCGCGACACAAAGTGAGAGAAACCTGAATCATTCCAGCAGTTGAAGACGAGCACCAGTGATTGATTTCAAATTTTGAAGTATTTATTTATTAGGCAATGGTCCGTGATATGTACCGATGAAAACATTACAAAGTTTACGGAATTTGAATAACGAACAGATTCCTATTCTCCAAATTTTTTCATTTCTTTTTTTTTTACCTTTTGCTTTATCTTGTTTAATTATCATGTATCCCTCCTCAGCCATTTAGAAAGTTTTGAATAGAAAAATATAAATTTTATATTTTTTTTTTTCGTTACGGGATGCATTTTTAAAAAAGGGCACACTGGGAAATCTTTTGAAAAAAACAAAAGGAGTTCACAATTAATTTATAAACTCATTGGAAGGATTTCTTATATTCTAATGCTTTGTTTTTGTAATTATTGTTCTTTACCTACGATACGTAAATTATTTATTAATTTGCTGCCACACCAGGTAATTGTTTTATTAAGATTTTATTAAATAATTTATAAGATTTTATTAGAAAAACATATTGCGCACATACACAAACAGATTTGAGCAGTAAACTTGTTTTCCGCTTGAAGACAATTAAAATTTGTGCAACAACAATGCCAATCGTAAGACTAAGAGAAAAAAAAAGGAAAGAATCAACGTTTAAGTCAATACTTAAATACATTATTATGGCATTTGTTGGTAAGTTTTGTGGTAACAAAAACAGAAACGACAACGACAATAGCAAAAGTGTTAATGCGTTAACTTTAAAAGCTTAACATAAATCAGCATTTTTGCTTAATTACATTTTTACTGAGAACAAAAAAAAAATAAAAGAAAAAAAACTAACAAATGTACACGCACACACATATCCAACTAATTTTTTGTAACCATAACGATAAAAAAAATTTGGTGTGAAATAGGCCTTTTGGCTTAACACACAAACTCATTTAACATGAATAACTAAAAGTCGAAGCCTTCTAAGCAACCCAATGCAAAAATATTTGCGTGTGTGCATGTGTATGTTTGCTCATGTAAGTTTATGTATATGAATTTAAATGCGTGTTATTACAAATATTTTGTCTTTTTTTTTGTTTTTTTTTTCATTTATACTTTAAGGCGTTATGTTAAATAAAGTTTAACATAAATTTATTTTTCTTCTCAATATTTATTCGCCAACAAATTCTCTCGTATATTTAAGTTTCTTTGAAAATTTTCCAATTTGCATAAATACTGAAAATTTTTTATGTAAATTTGTTTTGTTTTCTGATTTTTAGAAAAAGCTATAAAAAAGCACATATAACCTGTTGTTTCGCGATTTGTTTTCAATAATTGAAAACAATAACAACTCGGTTACATAGTAATTATATAGAGCGGTACATACAAATTATTTTTGAAATACGCAACGCTCACTAAACTAGTAATTACGTTGACAAATTCTTTATATATTATAGGAACAAAGAAAAAAAAAAAATTAGAAATTTTATATTTAAACTTGAATAATATTTATCGAAAAATATTTAATTATTTTTTTTTCTTTTTTTTTTTTGAAGTCTAAAAAGTCCAAAAACCAGTTTTTATGTAAAACAAGCGAAACATTGTATTCATCATTGAGTAAATTTTCCAATAGTCGGATACATGAGAATAATATTTAATTGGAAGATAAAATGCGATATGATTTATGACTATATTATCATCATAGATTTATAATAATTTACCGGCATCTCACAGTCAGTTTCAGATTTTACAAGAAGTAAATTATATTCGGCTTGAGATGAATATTTTAATATCGAATACCAGAAGCTTACCTACGATAGTTGATTTGAAGATTCAATGAATATGATTGTATTCGAAAAATATCGTATATCGTATATATCTTAAATTTTATTTTTATTCTATTTTCATTACTCTACAGTAAATCATATTGACTACTTGATACCCGTAGATATGTACCTTAGGAAGCTAATGAAGTCTATGGCAAGTTTCTTAAAATTTTCTCAATCTTTACGACTGTTAAAGTTCTGTCAACATCAAGCATAACAAATGATCTGGTATATGTAAGCTACCAAAAGATCTCTTATAATTTTACACGTAATTTTATAAATTAGATGACAAAGTTAGTATACCTCAGTGCTTTGATAATATATATGAATACTTAATATAAATAAACGATTTCTACGTAGTATAGCAAACAATTCATTTAAAACCTATTAATAAGAAGTGAAGACATCATATTTATGGTATGGTGTAGAATTTTAAACAATTAATTCATTATTTAATGCCGTATAAATGCCTGTAGATAACTTTATTAGTATGATTTTTAACATTTACTTACGGCAATAGGTTATGATAAAAAATATTGTTATTGTTACGTGCTAAGCTTACAGTAACAATCAAATCCGGGAATTTACATGATTACTAAAACTTTCCGCTCAATTAAGCTGAAATATTTTTACGCGGAAAATGCTAATGATAAACCACAACAATTTGTAGCGATAAGCCGATGATAAAATTCTTCATCTAATATTGTTTGGATCTACGCATAATTCGTTAGAAGAAATCTTATTTAAAGCATATATGACCAAAAAAAGGTATATATCACTATTTCACAATATAAACTTTGTAATTTGTACACTTATCAAGTGTGGCCACTCGTTGGTGTGCCTAGAAATGCGCAATCGGTGAACAAAACACATTTATAAATAATCGCTTTTATCTGATAAATAAAATTTTGATTTAACCTAAAAATTTCGTAAACCATACACGCATTCACAGTCAAAATATTTGACTAAATTGGTAACTTCTGTTGTAAAAACACTTCTTTCACGCTTGCTACGCAAAGCGTCATATTAGATGTTTGCATGAATTAAGGCCATTTTTTCGCTGCAAAAATATACTTATTGAGAAAAATTAGTATAAAGTATTGTTACGAAAATCACAAACGGATAAACGGCATCTATAACAAATTTGATAAGTCTAAGG